>JACCPG010000239.1:36993-58177 GCA_016069955.1 Drepana arcuata
AGTTTACATCACAATTGGACCCGATAGGTGGCGCTGCGATCGTGTTTCAGGAAATTTTACTTTTTCACCCGGGCGAAGCTGGGCGGGACAGCTAGTAAGATTATAAAGAGGAAAGATTTGCTTGTTTGTTTGTATTGAACAGGCCCCGAAACTACTGGACCGATTTGAAAAATTCTTTCACCATTGGAAAGCTACATTCACCCTGATTGACATAGGCTATATTAATTGGTAGAAAAAATGTTTGTCCACCCGTGCGAAGCCGGGACAGACTGCTATAAATTAAAGGGCAAGGTAGTGGCAAAGATTCCAAGTTCGAAAACCGACTGTACTAATGTGTTTTTATGAACTATATTACAGTGATTAGAAAGTGGTGTGTTGGTACACACCTCTGCCTACCCCTTTGGGACCCTTGTGGGAAGGCGTTACGATATATACATACATACGAGCACACAAATAATCGGCCCATTTACACAAAGAAACACACAATTCAATTTCGATCCCCATTAATCTACTTAAGTTCAGGAAAACTCATTGGTACAGTCAGGATTCGAACTTGCAATCTCTGTTGTGAGACACTTGGTCCTCGAACTCGGCCATCCTGGCTCCAATAATAATAATAATAATAAAAAAAATTATTTATTCACAAAGCATTTCTTATACTTAATCTAGTGACCAGGGTCTCCTTTTAAGCAAGGATGCCTGTGTTAGGAGTCCCCGCTCTTCTATAACTACGAGTAACATTATGTGTGTGGTGTGTGTGTGTGAGAGACTGTGTGTGCATAGTATAAAGAGAGGAAGTAGGTTATCTTCATACAAACGCACCGCGCGTGGCTTGTATGTGTGCGCTATTGTATCTATGTGTCGACGCACGCACACTTTAACAAAATCTCGACCCGTTTCTCAGTGCGCCAGTCGGGGCTAACACTGCACAAGGTTCGCGCGCGCGTCACGGCTTTTCGGCACCGCTAAATGATTTATTCATCAATATCATCATCAAAATGTCTGATAATCGCAGAAGAACGTATTGCTGTGTTTCTGTTCAGATTACCTATTGAACAGGAAAGGTAAGTTAGTCACTTATTCTGGCATAATATAATTTTACTTGGTCTACGAGAGAGGAGAGAGACCTACGTACTTACATATTTTTTGTTTGTATTAGTTTTCTATCACACAGGAAGTAGGTCGGTAGGCCTAATTTCCTACTAGAATGTATTAGGTTCTTTTGATCTGGCAATTGGTTTGCCGCTATTTCTTTGTTTACGTTTAGTTATGCCGATTTCTCAGTATTGTAGGTTTAGTAACTAAGTACCTACCTACTTACAGAAAATCGTAATTCAAAATAAGTATGTACGAGTACCTAATTGACTAATAGTAAATCAAATACATATAAAACAAAGTTCGAATCATAACAACAAATTCGATTATAGTCTAAGAGACAGTCGTTAGTTTTTAATGTTGTTTTTATTTCTTTTAATGATAATATTTCATTCACTTTATTTATTTTTTTATTATAGATACCTAATGTATATTAAACGTGCTTTTTATTTCAGACGCCTTCAGTGGCTGCGCGAAGCGCGAACAGCCGCGCCTAATATTTAGCTAAAAGTGACAACCCTAAGACAGTAGGCAATTATATCGCGAATTGGGCCGGAGATAACCTACTGCCTCTCTTTATACTATGGCTATGCCACTGCACCAGTCCCTTCATATGTACAATACTCGCTGCTATAAGTAGGATAGTGTGTACATGTTATAGGTATATATGCCATACAAATCTCTGTCGCTTTCGCGCTATTATGATGATTATGGAAAGGGCTCAAGGTTCGGTCATCACTCTGTTGAATGTATTTACATTCTGAAAAGTGTATTTCGATGCATTCTCTGTCATGTCAGTATTTAAGCGAAACTGCGTTAAAATGTGTTATTTTGTTGTTTTTTTCTTCAAGAAGAGTTACACATTTTGAATACTGTTTTTTCTTTTGTTTACATTCTTCCTTGTGCCTGTTAGTAGGTACTAAATGATATAATCACAGATAATTCCAATCATGTAGGCATCTAAAAAGCTAATACGTAATTTTTGCAATAATTTTAGTACAATAATGTACTCGAAACCGGAGAATATGTATAAAAGACTGGTGTATGAATGTAGCGTATAAGATCTGCAAGTCTATAAAGAACTGCCATACCTGATATATAGAGAGCTAGAGAGCCTCTAGAGAGCCACAGCGTACATGCGTAATAGTCAACTCCACGTTGACCTCAAAGTCCCCACTATAAAACAGTTTTTGAAAAAACTGTCGTAGCATCATTTCGATTCTGCTGTAAATCACCCCAACCCCCTCGTCGTATCGGCCGCCCGATACACTCCTTCCCTTATCTCGAAGATAAGGCGTCCAAGACATGCCGTCATCGAAGCCCTAGGCGAGGACAATACAAAAAAAAAAAAAGTATGCGTTATTTTATGGAAAAGTTAGTTTAATTTAAGGGGACTTTTACATACATCAAGCCGTCTTTCACGGAGTAGGCAGAGAGAGTAGAGCGCCAGTTTTCTCTATACTTGCAGACCTCTTTCGCTTCATCCACGTTTATGAGTCCCGTCGTATAATACATACTCGCCGGTTTCGAGTATTATTGTCGCTTTCTGGAGTATCCGATCTATTTGATATAGGTAGACTTAAAAGACACTGAGACAGAAGGTAGACTTTTAAAGCTTAATTTTTATCTACACAGCACTACTAAACCTACACAACACTAATTTGTCACAAAAAGAGAATTAGTACTACCCCCCTCGGTCCTAGGTCCCCTCCCAATAGAAGATTCAAATGTGCCACAAGTATTCATACACCAGGTGTAAATTTTTCCATGAATATAGCAACTTGTTAAAATTTGTTTATGTTTCTATGCAATATGGTTACTTATTTTCTTCAGCTCCATGAACACTTTACGTATTCATAAGGCAATTAATATATTATACATGTTTCCTTGTTTCAGGCACACTAAACAGAAAGCACGTGTCGTGACTAAATATTAAAACACTTTAACTACTCATCGCTAAAACGCGAATCACGCTCAAGGAATGTGAGAATAAGCGTGTGTCTAGCGAAATGGATATAAATGCAACAGGTGATGTCGACGCGACGGCGATATTCGGTGCTCAAAGAGACTCGCTGTTCATCGTGTTACCAATCACGATCATTTACTCCCTTATATTTGTGACGGGACTGCTCGGTAATATATTCACCTGCTTAGTGATTGTGAGAAATAAAAGTATGCACACAGCGACGAACTACTACTTATTCAGCTTAGCCATATCAGACCTGCTGCTACTTGTGAGCGGTATGCCACAAGAAATGTACTCCATATGGTCCAAGTGGCCCTACATCTTCGGCTACAGCTTCTGCGTGATCCGGGGCCTAGCGGCGGAAACTTCAACCAATGCAAGCGTGCTGACTATTACACTGTTTACGGTAGAACGGTACTTGGCGATATGCCACCCGTTTGTCTCTCACCAGATGTCGAAGCTATCCCGCGCAATGAAGCATGTGGTGATGCTATGGCTGGTGGCACTAGGGCTGGCGCTTCCGCAGGCACTGCAGTTCGGCATCAGGACCCATAGCGGCGTTACCATGTGCCTGCAGACTCACGTGATAATAGAGCACTCCTTTGAGATATCCACCTTCGTGTTCTTCTTTGCGCCGATGGTGCTAATATCCGCACTGTATTTACTCATTGGCATGAAACTGCGAGAAACGAGTATAAGTAATGATGAAAACCAAACAGATTTCGAGAGAGGTATAAGCTACACGCAAAGATTGCGGCGAAAGCCCAGTCAGTCTACAAAAAGAGTTATCAAAATGCTAGGTAAGTGTATAAAATCACCACCGACCCTATTTAGCTCCCTGGCTCATTAATCTTTAACTGATAGTTCAAATTGCTTGGCCGAACAACTAGACTTCGGCTATCACCACAAGCGTCTAAATAGTTTTGAACTTATTAAAGTTTCAAACTTATTAAATTTCAAAACTATTTGCTTTGTAGTTCTCTATATCTTTGTAATATATTAATATACCAAATCGCAACACTTGCCGAATCCATCGCCGTTTCTCAAACACAACTATGTATACGCCTTTGAGTTTCTTCTCAGACGTATGCAGGTTTCCTCTCGATGTTTTCCTTCACCGTAAAGCTCGTGGTGTGAGTAATTACTGTACTTAAGAAAAAGAAAAACTCAGAAAAATTCATTGTTACATTGGTGCGGGACTCAAACCACTGGGTCACCACAGGTACTAGATATTTTATTTATATATAATTTCGAACGCGAGGCTCAATTGAAAATCATAATTGTTTTTCCACATAAGTACTGGGGACACAGTGGCAGTAATAAATATTACTACGAAAAATATGACAATGACAATAAACATGTTACCACTACACTGTAGCACTTAAATATATAAATACAGGCCACAGAATAACAAATCTGTATGGCTAGATCAAACGAACCCTCCACACTCGCTGCCTAGCCCGTGAGTAGCTTGGCGTTATAATATACATACATGTGTGTATGTAGAATAACAATTTATAATAACTGTGTATGAATGATACCACGTTTACTACACACGTTCAAACCAGAGAATCACTCCTAGTAGATCCATAATTATTTTATATTGATATTACTTGTTCATTCGAACAGTGGCAGTAGTTGTGGCGTTTTTCATCTGCTGGGCGCCGTTTCACGCTCAAAGACTGGTGGCAATCTACGGTACGACGGAGGAGCATCTGGCACGGTCACCCATCCTGCTCGCAGTGTACTCCACGCTCACGTACATCTCCGGTGTCTTCTATTACCTCTCCACCTGCGTGAATCCTATATTCTACCATATTATGTCTAACAAGTTCCGTGATGCGTTCAAGGTAATTATATTCACGCAAAATTTTTCCTTTAAAATTGCGAATCCGAATTTGAAAATTCGTATGTTTTTGTACTGCAGTTAAATAGTAGAGATTTGATGTGATGATCGTGATTGATTGCCATTGGATTATTTGATTTTATTTTTCACCAAAAACCAATTAAATAAAATTTTTATACATATTATACACTTAAAGTATTTGCATTATTATATAAAATTTTGTTTCATAAAGTTTACACCTTCGAAAGTATTTAAGGCTTCTGGATATCATTCCACCTTTCAGTACATTTACTAGTCTAATAATACCTCACATTAGCATGAAGTATAAATGTGCATATTATAATCTGCAGAATACAATGAAGTCCCGCTGCTGCCGCAGCGAGAGCCAGTTAGGTGGCAAGCGCTGTTCCTACACAGCCATGCCCTTCCCCAGAAATCCCACATCCAGTGGTGGGACAGCCAACTCAGGTATTTATATGTATATTTACATATATACAAATTTATTTATTTAAAACTTCCTGCAAATATTATCGCACATGCAATTTAATGTCGAATGCATAAATATAATTATCGGTTCGCAGCATTATTTGACAGTTAGAGGGTTATTAAGAAGCTCTTATTCTAAATTTATTTACCTACCTAAGTTGGATTATGGAATCATCACAGGGCTATATAGATAAGTCAGAGAAGCAGTCAAAATTTATATAGTTCCCTTTTTTTTTTTTTTTTTTTTTTTCGAGGGGGAAACCTTCTATAGGTACCCGGCCGTCCTGGGGGGGACGAACGGGTTATGTGAGATTTCTACTCACTAAAACCCCCTCGGCAGCCATCCTCTGTGTATATAAGAGGGCTCTGGGATCTCCTGAGGAACGCACCAGTGCCCTCCTGCACTTTGCTTTAGCACGTCCCAGGGGCGCCTAGCTTCGCCCCTACTACCCTCGCTGTGCCATCGGAAGCTCGAGCCACATGGCGCTCCCGCCAGTCCTTGGCCCGCGTTGTGTGACAGCCAGGGCCCCCACCCTGACTATCCGCAGGTCCGTCAACCCCATTTAGTCGCCTCTTACGACAGGCAGGGGATACCATAGCCGAAATTCTTAAGCCCTGGCTATTGGGCGGTTATATAGTTCCCTAGCTTAGCCTTACTCACTGCAGGAATACAGCACTACTTAAAAGCAGCGTTTGAATTCTATTTCTTAGGTTTTTCATCCGACAATTTGAAATCACTGATATTATTTAATCAATTGGCCTGTGTCTACCTTCTTACTGACACAGGTAACACTTGAAAATATTGGGGGCCCGAGAATATTTAACTCTCGGGCAACAGCTCTTCAGAAGCTGAAGACGGCAAACTTCATTATTACATTTATAATTGATAACCGGTTGAATCTAAACATAGCTTACCCATAAATGTATTTGGGAAGCATAGGTAGCAGCGAGCGTGACGAGATAATATACAATTAAATTCGCGGGAATTCAGCAGAAAGCTATTTGACTGAATACTTGTAAGACTTATAGTACATTTGGCACCTCACGTGGCAGTGTCTTTATTAATATATATTCGAAAGTGTATGCTATTTGCTAAATATAATGGATACTGATGATAAAAATAACTTTTCTTTTCTTTGTATGTTGTAAGAGAAAATGTAGGACAAGATAGACTACTAATTTAAAAGGAACTGAAGAAGAAAAATTAGGCACTATTATGATTAACAATGATCTTTTTATTAGAACAACAAATCTATTTATGTTCCTTCTTTGCAGGCAATTCGCTTAAAAACGAGACGTGCTGCCATTACAAAGCTAGACGACAGAATAGTACAGAAAGAAATTACCAAAATGTGCAAACTCACCAAATTATGAGGAAATCTTTAAAGACTTCTGACACTCATGGATCGACCGACTGCAACCACAAACATTCCTTTCAGCACTTTATGGCGAACGAAGAAAAAGAGCTGCGTCGCAAGCAAAGTGAAATGCCAGAGGAAATGTCTATACACCTCGTGGACGAGAAAAATATCTTACCCGAAATAGGTGGTCACGACTACAAACAAAATCCTACAGAAGACTTACCCAATACGCCAGAAGTAATACTTGGCAATAAATCACTAGAGAGACTAGATCACCTGGCAGATGAGCCTGACAAGTATCTAAATGAAATCAAACTAAGAATTACACAACGTGTCAAAGAATATGGATAAAAATATCAATTGAATTTCGCTTGTTTGCGATCTAATTGGATTTCCCGGGCTGACGTAGTTGTGAATGGTTTGGTCGAGTTTCCGGTTGCACAGATTTAATACTTAATGATTTGGACAGGGGTTCTTGGTGTTGGATATTTAATGTGTTGAAATAATTATTAATGATATGCTCCGAAAAAAATACACTACAGACATTTAAAATGGATAAAAGTTAAATAGTTCAACTAAGCTTAATTAATATATTATTACTAACATTTTATTCAATAACTGGTGAAATTGTTAGATAATTATATAAAACAGCACAGAGTAAATCTTAGATAGCTACCACAAAGTAAAAATTATTATTAAGTAAAAATTGTGTTTGTCTGGTATCTCTCCAAATCACAAGTCCAATGAGACTATGAAGAAAGCTATGTTCATTGACGAATAAAGCAATTAGTGTATAACAGAAAACGATTCAAAAACAAATAATTCTATTAAGACTTTGATTCTACAATAATTGTTACCTTGATATGTGAATATTAAGCAATTTTCCGAAAACCATCCATGGACACCAAAATTCTTAATATCCGGTGAGATATGGTTTCTGTAAATAAAATACATCTTTATGTATAAACTTTATCTGTAAATACCTTTTAAGAGTTTATTACATAAGGAAAAAGAAAGACTAATTCAGCCTGCGCGGTTTGAGAAAATATGATTCGAAATATATAGGTAATCACTGTAACAATAAACAATTATATGATACTGTTATGTGGGTACATACATGGTAACGCCCTATTCTTTAACATTATTAGACCACCTGCCTACTCTTATGAGAGTAAAAGGGCAATTACTTTAGACAAAGTAAGATCTTTCAGCACTGTGATAGTGACATTCCACCGCGCGGCTCCGGCACAGGGCTGTATTAAATAACGTATTTATTAAATGTAATTAGAGGAGGTATTATTAATAAATTCATAAAATAGGTTACGATAATAAATAAAAAAAAATGTAACAACTCAGTTCAAATTTATGCACAAACTTTTTACTGTTTGCTTTTAGTTTTGACGATATTTCGAGCTCCCTGCCAAAATGATAAAGAGTGGGGGACCTTTGTGACTTCGGGCACTAGTAAGAACGTAGTACTATTATGTACTGTGTATTCTCTGCTTCGGCGTCTGTTACCCAACTTATCTCATCTCTCAAGAACTGCCAGAGTTATTATTCTAAATCATTATAATACGCAAGTGTTGGCATCCTAGACTAGGCAACGAAATATGACTTATTTCGATGGTTAAATAACCCAAAGTGCTACTTAACATTGTTCTCTAAATTTGTGAATATACTGCCATTCGTCTGCTACTTGAAGTAAAACATATATCCGGCGGGCCTTCCAACGGATCCTTGCCCGGCAGTGCTTAACAAAGATATCCGCATTAACTTACGGTACTTATTTATTCCTCAGATTATCCCTTTTCTCCATCCCGTTCATATTTTATAATCATTGATTTTAAAATTTTATCCCATCTTCTTCATTGACCGACGTTATACGATTAGATCTCCATTGAGATCTTTATAAGTCGGTTTAGATCTAGGGCCCAAATCGGCCTAGAAGTGTAGTTGAAGAAAAGAACAGCGCCTAATTTTACGACTTTACACTTAAAGTTTAAACTTTAAATTCATAAGTAATCCGTTATATAGTTCCGAACAGAAATAGCGTTTCTAGGTTCGTTATTTATGAATATTCTATGTATGCTTTGGCTATGAAAATATACTAGTTATTTTATTATCTGGGACTGAAAGCCAAAGCTAAAGACTGAGATTAAGTAAGCGCAATGAACGAAAAATAAACGATACTTAAAATAATACCTTGTTTCATTAAAATGTTATAATATATATTGATCAGACTATTTCTTAACAATCTACTTTTACGCAACAATGAAGAGTCGAAGGGCAAATCTTAAGTTTATTCTGTATTGTATTGTTTCTTGTTAATGATCGGCTGTAGCACTAAAATTTGATGGATCCAGTTGGGATTCGAACTTGCAATATTTGCGTTGCAGGCAACTACACGAACCACTTGGCTACTACGGCTCTTATCATCATCGTACTTACGTTATTATGCGTATATTACATTCCATTCCTCATATATATATATTTATTTATAATTTTTTTGATCAGTTTTACAACATTTGTATTGAATGTAACTGTATAGAAAATGTTGCTATGCAGTGCAATGTCATCTGCTTTAAATTAATATATATTATTATTGCTCCGCTCTTTAGGGACCCCCTGACCTCCGCCGCAAACGCCGGCCCGCGCCGAGCCAGACGCGCAAATCCCGCCCCCAAATAATATTTAAATAAAATTACCAGTCCAGCCCAGCTCCCTTGCTCGCGATCTAGCAACGCCCTAAGCCGAGGCTCGTACCCCACAGGGGGTGCCCTTAGCTGTGTTGCTTAAAAATAAAGTGCCTGGCTGGAGGCCTAGGTCTCGCCATTGACCGGTTAAGTAGCAAAAGTTCCCGGAACTCACGCTACGAGAGACAATACAAAAAAATATATATATCTTTAGGGACCTTCCTTTAATTAGCCCATCAAATAAATAAACTCTGCTGCGCTATAAAATTGTAATATATTTAAATGTATATTTATGCCTGCCGATCTTTGGGCCATAATCACCATAGAATGGAGCCTGACACAATTCGACGGCAGCCAGGCAGACCACGATTGGACAGAAACGCCTGGAAATCATGGAGGCCTTTGCCCAGCGGTGTGATGTACCAGACTAACAGTAGTAATAATAATATTTATATAGCATACTTGTATTTCCTAGCCGCGTGTCTAAGTAGTGCCTTTCTGGTTTCTGTGCCCTAACTGAGTGTATGTTTTATTAATGTTTACATACATTGTGCAATAAATAAATTATAATAGATTTACTCACCAAGCTGTACGTAAATGAAACGATGCAAATCTATAACATGAATTATTACCTTTATATATTATTTTTTCTATATACACGCTCAGGGCGTGGAATGAGCCCGCCGTTGAGGTTTTCCTTGGAGAGTACAGCATGGAGTTCTTCAAGGTGTGAAAAGATTCCTGTAGAGTCGGCAACGCGCGAGTGATACCCCTGATCTGATGTTGCAAGCGTCCATAGGCGGCCGTAACCGTTTACCATCAGGCGGACCGTATGCTTGTTTGCCACCCAAAAAAAAACATCTGTGATTGTTTAGGTCCTTACAGCTGTTCTTACAACTTTAGACAACACGAATATTGTGGATGGTGAGGATACATAATAAAAAAATTAAATAATGGAGGTAAATTGTGTGTGTATTATGGAATCTTTAAACCTATCTGATATAAAATACCCCTGAACTTAATGTATTTCAACAATTTTCGAATCTATTGTTTTCATTCTATGGAATATGTGAATACGAGAGTGCATTTGTTTATACTTCTTGCACGAAATAAAGGGGAAACTAAGCAATAGAATATCATTGGAGAGCACAAGCCCGTTGACCAAAGAGACAAATAGTTTCGTTAAGATTGCTCTGAGAACTTTGACTGCCTTTGACCAGGCGTCATACCAAAGTAACAATAGTAGCAGTGAGATATCTGGGCCATCGCACTATTACTTTAGACACAGACTAAATAGAATATTATTATTATAAACAGTCTCTTAAGTTTAGAGACTAATAATAATATTCTGGACACCTGATTGACTGACCCAATACCAGTTCTAAAAGTGAAGACTCTATTGACTTACGTGTCTGGTAGCTAATTTATAGCTCTCTGTGTGCCGCGATCTAAAAAAAAATCTGTTGGTAGGAAACTATATAGTTTTTCTAGAATAAAAATATGTTAAAGAAGCAAAAAATCTCTCATCAAAAGTTCATCCAATTCGTTACTTTGATGGAGTAACAAACAACCTCATGAACTTGTACATATGTAAATTAGTAGTGCTACCGTTGACGAAAACTTTCCGTTTTATATTTTTTATAAACATCACAGAAAGTCGAAATGATTAGGTAGCCCTGCAAAATAAAAATTGCAGTTTCGAACCCCAGGGATGTGTAGGAAATACTTGTCCTGAACATAATTAAGAACAACAACAAACAGAAAAAATATTAATTAACTTTTGATTAGAGATACACAATAATATAATGTTGTCTATGGTATATATATATATATATATATATATATATATATATATATATAGTATGGTTTCTAGACCAAATTATAACGTATTGAAAAAAGGAACCGAAGAGCATGTATGAAGAAAATAATTAAAGTGGACGAAGCGAAAGAAGTATGTATGGTTCGTAGCAAGTGGAAAGAAGTGGTCTCTGCACCCCCTACGGGAAAGAGGCGAGATTATATGTATGTATGTATGCATCCATGATGATGAAGTAAAGAAAATTCTCCCAATTTTTACGTTTCTGTCGGTCCAACTTGCTACCAATAATTTATTCTGAACTGTGTTTTACCCAGGCAAGCTCCAATCGCTGATCAGTTAAAAATAAAACTTTAATAATTTGATAACTTAAGGCCTGGATTAACTCAAAAGGTTTATTTCGAAAAAGAACTCCGTTGGCTACATCGCAAAACATGGTCGCATAACAGCATATATGCTATGAAGTAAATAATGATAAACCCAGTTTCTTCCTTCCAATTCGTAATAGCAAAACCACATGAATGCGATACAAAGCCTAAACTTTTTCAAGCCACCGAAATACGGTACGAAATAACGTTTCCTAGTAACTGTGATTTCTTATTATTCTATTCAATTCTATTCATAGATGACAATGACAATGGTTTATTATTCTCACAATTGTGAGCATGACAATATCTTTGAATATCACAACAAGTAAGAGGCGTAGGCAATCCAACCATCTAGACACAAATAATGTTTCTATTAATGATACAAGAATATATTCCATAGGTATCCAACGCTGTTAAATTATCTGTTTTTGCCACACTTGGTCACCGTAGGCTACCTACCTAAAAATTAATTTTATAATTTAACAATGCTGTTAAAAATGCAGGTAATTACCACATATATTAGTCTATTTAGACACCTATGAGCCGTGGTGACCGCGTAGTTCGAGAAGTCGCCTGTAACACAAAGAATGCAAATGCAAATTAGTTTTTCTGAGGTTATGCACAGTGATCAGTCACACTATGAGTTTTAAGGTGTTGGGAAACTAAGAGAGGCAACCTGTATACATTTGAGAAGACGTATGAATGTTTAGTCTGGCCTGAAAAATGGATGGACGATGGCGATGGACGGTCCTACGATCATTTAACACGTTACCATTTTTGAATTCACTCGATATACACTTTAGAAAGAGTTCAGTCGCATACACACACACACTGAAATAGTCTTGTCGAGCGAAATTCAACAAAATTAAATTATAAATCCTACTAGTATTATACATGCGAATGTTTTTGAGGATGCTTGCTGATTAAGTTAGAACAGCCGGAATTGGAAGAAATATGGCATGGAGATAGATTGCAAGCAGGATCAACACATACCATGTCATACTCCAGGAAAGTAAACAATAAAACTTGAGAACCTTCAAAATTTCGGCATACGGTTCGTATTTGGATTACGCAAATATGACCACGTTTCTGAATTTCGCCGCAGGCTCAAGTGGCTACCCATCCGACTTCGCTGGAATACTCATATCCTATCACTTCTTCACAAAACTTTGTTTGATCCTAGAGCCCCCAGATATCTTCAGGAACGCTTTAAAACTCCTACCTTCACCTCTTCTTCCTATTCCAAGTCTTTCACTGCGCAAGCTGTCCGTCTTTGAAACTCGTTGCCCCAGAACATCAGACTTGCACAGACATTAATCTCCTTCAAAAAGCTTTTATTTGAACACCATTTATCTTTTTAACTTGTTTATATATAGGTATGTATACATGTATATATTATTGTATGTATGTTATATAAGTATATGTTTCGTATTTATTTATGTAGAATGCCTATTATTTATATATTATAATAATTGTTTTGTTTCTATTTCATCCTCTCAACTGTCACACCTACCTTTTCTTTCTCTGTTTCTTATCTCTCTCTACACTGGTTGCCTGGTAGAAATCGCTTTTACGATTAGTGCCTACTACTCGTATATGTTTTTCTTTGTCATTTCTGTTTGTTTTTGTAAATGTGTGTGTTCTTGTACAATAAAGGATATATTATTATTATTATTAAATCCAGTTACTAATTAAATAAAATTTCAGGAGGGTGAAACCGCGAGGCACAGTCAGTATTTCTATAGAGACCAATTATTATTACCCGACTGAAATCTCATAACACCTGACAGCCATTCAGAGTATTTTAGGATCCGGCATGCAACTGCCAATATTTCCAACATTCAATATTTGTTTAGTTTGAATGTTAAAATTTGTTTTGGATATGCATTGAATAGATTTAGCTAAATAAAATGGTACCTACTATTAATACTTTAAAAAAATTTTGGTATAGCAAACCGATAAAAAGTCGTATTAAAAAGGCTTTTCAAACGTACATGTAGAGAAATTCACATCCTATAAACAAATAAAATTACAGCAATAAATTGTATAGGAAACATGAAATTTGTTTTGAAACTTAAGATTTTACTATAAACATTCTCCTAATTGAAACGTGTTGATATGCCATTTCGAAGTTTTTAATTAATTGGATACACAAGAAAACAAATTAAATTGAAAGCTCATAGAATATTATAAGATATATACATACATATCATCACGCGAGTTCCTAACGGTGAAGGCAGAGAATAAAATAGGGCGCCCATTTTCTCTGTATGTTTCGGATCGTCTACATCCATCAGTCTGTTCATAGATGCTCGCCGGTTTCGAGTACTCTTGATGTTCCCATCGTTGAGTGTTCGATCGATTTGATCTACGTGGAACGTGATCTTCCTCTGCCTCTTCTAGCACACACATTTGCATTGCATATCTGTTTCGTCAATATTTCTTCACTCCATACTTTCTACATGCCCAAACCATCATGACATGCCTTTCTTCATCTTTAAAATCCCACCCTCGTTCACGCCAGTTTTTTCGCATCTCTACTGCATTTATAAATAATATTATATTTTCATGCTTCCTCTGACATACATACACAAGGATTCGCTGCCGTACAATAAAATGGGCACCAATATCGCGTTGTGTACAGCTACTCGACCATTCTCTCAGACTTTTATTGCCCATCAACATTGCTCTAGAATTAGCCCATTTACCGATATAGCACACTCAGTCACTAGTTGTCACTTTCAAATACCGGAACCTTAGTCTTGGCTTCGTTTAGGCACAGCCTCTTATTTTCACAGTTATATAAATAGGCAATTAACCATAAAATAATAACATACTTACCTATAAATAAAAAGATGTAAGGCTACGGTTACTTTAAGACCTTAGGCACTTTTAAGGTGTAATTTTTTGTTAGCACATTTTCCATTTCTATTAGGCCTTACCCTTATTGTCTCAGATATATCTTTAAAATAAATTAGATACATTTTTAAAGCCCTAGCCTATTTTAACTTGATGAAACAAAGAGACTATTTTTTCGAAGTCATCCAGTCACTATTATCATCTCCATCGTCTTAGCTTCTTGTCACAAACATAAACAATGTTTGTGATAAGAAGTTAAGTTCCCTCCACTGCTGAGTGTTCCCAACCCTTTGGTTACACTTGGGTAGGAAACATCACAGTCAAGTTAAGCCAATGCCCTTTAAAATACCCTTTTGAACACAACTGGCGGCAATGCATGCTCTCCGATGCAAGGAGGAACTTCAGTGTGATGATACAAGATAATGATGATCTGACATGTAATGAAAAACCAATTTGATTTACCCATATATCAAATACTAGCGGTACGGATAGGTACGGATAGACGGTACGGTACGAACGTAACGGATGGACACAAGTTTTTTTTTTATAAAAGAAAATATAGCCTATGTCACACAAGGTGAATGTAGCTTTCCAATAGTGAAAGATTTTTTAAATCGGTCCCGTAGTTTCGGAGCCTATTCAATACAAACATACTTACACACAAATGTTTCAACTTTATAATATTATATATTTTATCACATATATCACAAGCATATTTTGTAATAACTATAAGAATTAAAAAATAATATGAGTTTGTGATGTTCTATTCTCTAGACGCAATCTATTCCGAACGCCAAACATCGAACCTGCCCGGCGTACTAATTATAATTTAATTACGTACTACGTCTTACGTCATAAACCTGTATTGGATAAACAGCCAATAGGTGCCGTAAGTTGAGATCTCAATTACCTTGTTTCACTTACGCTTAAGAAGTAGAAAGAATTTAAAAAAGTTTGGAGAAAAATGTTTTCATATATCAAAACTGCACCTATTATGTACTGGTCAGTTTTAGGAAGAAATATTACACAATATAACGAAGACAACCTAAAGTGTCAATATAATAATCTCAGTGTATCAGGTATAATTTAGTGTTTTCATGACTATTTTGTAGAACATAGAAATAAAAAAATATTAGACCAAAAGTTTTAAACTGATAAACAAAGTTCTTTACTTATTTTTTACCGACTTCTTTTGACACCTGTGCACGTTTCAATTGTTTCTATTATGAAGTACGCTCATTTGGCTCCAACTGTTACCCAAGATTCCCTACAACATAAATGTACCTACACTATAATACAGTCGTTTACTACTAGATCCTAATATGTACAACAACAATTTTATTTGATGAAAAAAATTCAACAGATTCGGCTGGAGGAAATTAACGTACGGTTAACTTCTGCATCATACAATTCTCGGGTAACAATCTGCGTGGTAATTAAGCTCTAAACCTTAAAACGTACGCAAACGTCGATGCGTATTTAGGTAGGTAATGCAGCAATACACAAAAATTGCCCGTTTGTGTGTGTGTGTGTGTGTTCGCCGCAGTCATAGTATAAAGAGAGGCAGTAGGTTATCTCCGGCCCAATTCGCGATATAATTGCCTACTGTCTTAGGGTTGTCACTTTTAGCTAAATATTAGGCGCGGCTGTTCGCGCTTCGCGCAGCCACTGAAGGCGTCTGAAATAAAAAGCACATTTAATATACATTAGGTATCTATAATAAAAAATGAATAAAGTGAATGAAATATTATCATTAAAAGAAATAAAAACAACATTAAAAACTAACGACTGTCTCTTAGACTATAATCGAAATTGTTGTTATGATTCGAACTTTGTTTTATATGTATTTGATTTACTATTAGTCAATTAGGTACTCGTACATACTTATTTTGAATTACGATTTTCTGTAAGTAGGTAGGTACTTAGTTACTATACCTACAATACTGAGAAATCGGCATAACTAAACGTAAACAAAGAAATAGCGGCAAACCAATTGCCAGATCAAAAGTACATTCTAGTAGGAAATTAGGCCTACCTACCTACTTCCTGTGTGATAGAAAACTAATACAAACAAAAAATATGTAAGTACGTAGGTCTCTCTCCTCTCTCGTAGATCTCATCATCAAGTAAAATTATATTATGCTAGAATAAGTGTCTAACTTACCTTTCCTGTTCAATAGGTAATCTGAACAGAGACAGGTCTGGAATCGATGAATTATTAAGACACCCAAACACACGGCAATACGTTCTTCTGCGATTATCAGACATTTTGATGATGATATTGATGAATAAATCATTTAGCGGTGCCGAAAAGCCGTGACTCGCGCGCGAACCTTGTGCAGTGTAAGCGTGTTAGCCCCGACTGGCGCACTGAGAAACGGGTCGAGATTTTGTTAAAGATTGCGTGCGTCGACACATAGATACAATAACGCACACATACAAGCCACGCGCGGTGCGTTTGTATGAAGATAACCTACTTCCTCTTTTTATACTATGCCGCAGTCGTATAGTTGGTTGGTTGATTAAGCGTCACTGAGCAGGGTCCAGCTCATGAAATTATAATACATTGAGTATTGTGCGCCGTCACCCTGCCATATCGTAATACCTATTACTATTGTAACCACGCGCGCGCATCGGACACGTCTCCGGCCGATCAGGTGAGCACAGCTCCACATATATTTTATTTATTTTTTACTTCGTATATTTCAGGGTGTCTTGTATCGTAAGCAAAACCTCTCCATTTTCCACGATTTAATTTTTTTTTTATTTATTTCAATAATAACTTGTTATAACAAAAGTATTGTACAAGAAGCCATCATAAATAATATACGAACAGAATCTGTCTCCCGCGGTAAAGTGTCAAGTAGGCTAATAATGCTTTAAATAAACAATAATTAACTAATGACGTAATAGTAATAATTAAGTAAGTAATTAATTCATATCTCAGCAGAAATTCGTTATAAATAAAGTTATAAGTATGAAATTTTGAGTGTGTTTATACTTAACCCACATATAATTTATATAATATTATATAAGTGTGTTAAGTAGAAACTGCTTTGGAATAGACCATCGCCTATGGTACACTAAGTAGCAGCTCGGCAATTGTTGTTGTAAAAAAATATTTAATTGTACAAACTTTGCAAGTTAATGAAATGTGTACATTGTGTACAATTTGAGTACATGTATTGGCCCAGTTGTTCGAGTAGTCGCCTGTAACGCAAAGACTGCAAATTCGAACAAACCCCGACTGTAACCAATAGTTTTTCTGAACTTTATTATTATTATAATGACACCACGAACCTAACAGTGTAGAATGACATCGAGAGGAAACCTGTATACGTTTCTGAGGATTCAAATCCGTCCGTATGATTATATTTAAACCGCAATAGAATCACTATTGGTCATGTTGGCACCTCAATAGTTTTACACCTCCACCTAGCCCTTCTGGAACCCTCGTGGGAAGGCGCTAAGACGATACAAAATTTGCATGAGGTTGTAGACCCAATCACCACTTCATCAGTAAAATAAATAGGATATTAAAAATTATCTACATAAGAACCTGTTTTTTAGTATAGAAAGTTAATATAGTATTAGAATGTGATTTGTGAATGGCCTATCGCAATGTCATCGCATCGGCAGAAACAACCAAACGTTGAGTTTTTCATGCTACCTACATATTGAGTAGGTACTAGCAATTACTAGGTAAATTAGTAGGTAATAGCGTTATTGCTAGTACCTAACTCGGTTATTTTGGTTGTCGCTGATTCGCATTCACCAACTCATCACGACATTTTTAGCATTTAGCCTATTTACCTTGAGGGCAACCAGAGTCAGACCAAAAGATAGTCGTCGTACTCATGTTCAGCTTTCAGACTAACCGATTTACAGCAAATTATGAGGTTTCCCAAAAGAGGCTATGAAGATGTGTTATAACCAAATAAATTATCATACCAAATGTCTTTAACGCTTACTACTTATAACGCTTAAGTTGTCAGGTTCTGGTCTCTCATTGGTCTACCTCACCGTCACCTATCTGTACTAAGCAATTCACGGGCCCACTGATTCTTTGATGATTTCGGCCTAACCATCAGCAAGTATAACATCCTAATAAAATTTTGTAGGAACGCAGTGTGCTGTTTCAGATAGGATCTGTCAATTTAGCATCTAGTAACCCTGTTTTATTACTTGAAGGTAACTATCCTCTTAGATAGATAGAGGCTACCGTTTGAGCGAACCTTCTTGATATAAAAATTCTTGAATATGCTACAAAATATGCTAGCAAAAGAAGTCACCATCTGCATTGATACAAATGATTCTCAACGTCAGAAAAGTAGAGGCTATCATATGTTTCTGCCGTCGTAGCAGAAGTGTGTAATTTAATGCGTGTGCGCATGGACCTATAGGTAAATGACTGTGCATAAAATGGTTCACATAATTGATGTCACCAGTGGTAGAACGGAGACATAATTATACCTTTCTCTCAGCGATATATGAAGAATTACGTCTAACGTAAGATGCTTGAGGATATCTGAGGATACTTTCCGACTTTCCGTCAGTGCAAATTTCGTCATCGGCGGTGAATACATTCACACGCATTACCAATGAAACAGGTCTCACGCTGTGTGGCTATATCAATAGATTATTCATATTTTATTCTACCAAAATGGCTTTTAATGTCATGGGTGTAAATATTTTGGTGTGTATTATTCAAAGTAAGTATTTCCGTCGTAACTGCTATTTTATCTTTGTACAGTAATTGTACAGATTATAATTCTTGGAGGAATATTTACTACTTTATACTCTTAATCAACGAAATAACAAGGATAAATGCTTACTTAATATTACATATATAAATTAACAAGGGTAACCATAGACTTTGTTTGCTTCATGCTAGGATATCCACGCACACCCCTTCTATAAGTATAGCGCCTGTAGTCGTTACCGTGCTTAGCCACGTAATGTTATTCGAAAATTCTAGGCTACCTGATAACGTAACCTTCATTGATTGAAACCTCTTCAACCAGCCCGCGAGCCCTGAACTCAAGACATCTCACGAATCTCGCTCCTGCTCATTGGAAGCCATTTACATTTAGGGTTTTGGCTGGTATTGTTGCTGGTAAATGTGCGCGACATAGCTCGTCTCATACCAATGAAATGAAATAAAGGTGGAATACTAATTAATTAATATGTATGAAGAAATAAAGTCAAGCATTCGGCAAGCCAAGGCTAGGTCGCGCAGCTTAGCACAAACATATTCTGTTGCTCGTTTACTATACGTATACATTTACATATATAATTTATTTTATTGTTCGAAACTATTCAATTGTAGTTTAAACTTGTTGGATAAAAACCACTACTATACATATAATTTACTTTTACATACTCACAAAGCCATCAGTCGATGACAGTAATAAATCAAACCAATAGTCGAGATCAATATTACCAATATACCCAATACTAGACGAAGGCATTTATACACACACATCACAGAAAAAAACAACACATGATAATTCACAGCGCAGTATATTCTTTTGTTTTTCAGTACATATGATTAGTTATAATATACAGAATCGATCAGACGTTCAAGGATTCTCATCCTTTTCACGTTCTCACGTTAAGAGTACTCGAAACCGACGAGCATGTTTGAAGAGACTGATGAATGTGGACGAAGTGAAAGAGGAGGTGTAAGTCTAGAGAGAACTGGCGCTCTATGGTCTCTGCCTACACCGTTAGGGAGTCAGCGTGATGCTATGTATATACATAGTAGGTATGTAATATACAGAAGATATAAAATTTGTCTTGTCAGTAGGTTATACGTTTTTACAAAAATCGCACACATCCATTGCATTTTCGTAAGTCATTAAGAAATTAACTCAGAATCATACGACGCATTCTTATGCATTGAATCTATATGTTCCATAGGAGAAGATGGCGGAAATCAGTGAAGAAAAGTCGACCCCAGAGGCGTCAGTCACACCCAGCAAGTCACGAGAAGCTGACTGGCCTGCGGTTCTCTTCTTCATACACATACACCTCCTATCTCTCTACGGGTTATGGCTGTTATTCAATGGAGTTCACATCCTTACCATATTATTCCGTAAGTAAATTGAAGATTCAAAATACCAACGTAACGTACTATATTAGCCACCTGGTATTCGGTGCCTGCAGAAAGAAATAGAAATCTGGCATGTGTGTAAATTGTTGTGCAATTCCTTAAGACGTAAACAGTTTTTTTTACATATTTACCAAAACTCATACCTACGTAGTTACTTCATGAATTATTGTTACTGGCTTTTGCAAGGACTCCAAAACATAAGCATCTTTCTACGGATTGAAGTTTCCTCATAATTAAAATAATTATTTCGTCGTCTCCATGTTCATACATGTTCAGAAAAACAAGGCTTTTTGGCCTGAAGGCTATGTAAGTGAGTATTTTTTACTTTGCATATCATTTGGTGAGCATTACATCCACCTAAGGGTAGGTGGTAACCGTAGCTTATGATCTTGTAATTACCAGTAAATTTTACTAACAAGATGGCAACCTTTTCAGAAACAGAATAAAATAACCTTTATTAGTACTTAAAAATAATATCTTCACGACTTCCCATAAGGGTCTCCGAAGGGGTAGGCAGAGGTGTAGTACCCACTTCTCGCCGCAGGTGACAAATGGCGAGTCCATCGCTGTTTCTCATCC
>JACCPG010000240.1:0-32217 GCA_016069955.1 Drepana arcuata
TAACTAGTCACACAGCTTTGACAAACTAATTGAAGATTAATATCAAATGTTATTTATACTTGTATAGTAAAATGAGTTTGCATTAATTTGTACCTCACCATCATTTCCATGTATCACCATGACATTAATGTTTCGTGAATACATTTATATTTTCAGTTTGAAAAAGTAAGCCGGAATGGGTGACTTTAGAAGAGGGGTTATTCTTAATGAATTGGTTGTTAATACTATTTTTTGTGAACAATCGATGCTTTCTTGACTCATGATTTTTTTAATGTCGAAACGGAGATAAAAAGCCTCTTTTCTAAAGTGATGCCTATTTGAATGCTGGATTATAAGGAATGCTGAAGTTGTAGCACAATGTCTTCGCGAATATACGATGGTGTAATGTAAAGCAATTTAATCGGTTGTACCGATGCGTCTAGTCTCGCTGGACGGCGCGGGCCTAGCTAGGGAAATGGTCGATAGTAGTGAATTGTTACGTGAAGGCTGACTTTGTACGCTATATTTTTTTCTATGTTTTACTTGAACATTGCGAAGGCTCGACTGGCCCTGGACCGGTCATCGCCAAACAGACTTTGTATATTTTTTTCTCTTTTTTTGTATCATAGTGTTTCATTTGTTTAAATAGATTTGTACAGAAAAGTTTTGTTTCACACTTGTCCCGCGACCGCGTTCCAGATACAGTTGTCAACTGGCGCGGGAGTGAGACGGATAGACTTGTCATTAGATTACGTGCGAGCGAGAAGACAGGTGTCGCTGTCCGCTTGCTGCGCCGCATTGTTTATGGGTTGATTTGTATATTTGATTCGAAATACTGACGTGTATAAAATACAGTTTATTCCAGTCGTAAGATAATTATAAAATGACTGATATCGCTTCGTATAAGCCTTATTGTAACATGTCTACGGGGACATTTTATACTAAGCTTTATCATTGCGTCGATGCGTCCTCGACGTGTATAACTAAATTTGTTTTCACACCACACTAATACTAAAAGCTAGATAATTCAGTTCTGTATTTTATTTGTGATATTGATAATAATTTTGTATAAAGCTTAAGAGTTTAATGTTGTTAGAGTTTAAATTTAACTGGTGATTAATTTTAACGCCGGCTGCGGTGCGTTCGTTGATTTATCCATTGTTGGCATCGATGTCAATCCACCTGAATATCCGACTAGATACGCGTATTCGTGTTGAATTATATAATTAATTATACCTACAGCTTCGAACGAAATATTGGTCGCGCCCAACGCGTCTCCGCCAGTGTTCATTAATGCAAGTTTTGTCTTCATATATCGAATATCTACGCTAACATTACCATTACGCAGTTTGTTTGTTCGCAGCGCGTTCAGCGCAAAACTCTAGAATTAGCCCAGAGATAATCAAATTGAACCGCCCGAATCCGGTTGACCCGTATGGCAGTTAGTTATCCAGATATCTAGATTCTGTATTCGAAAGATGAAATGGCGCGTATGTTAGAGCGAGATAGAGACAAAACCACTTTTCACTTACACATCGTTCTGACACTAGAGGAGTTGGATTTGCAATCTGATCTTTTGATGTGATTATATAAGTTGTTTTCGTATCCTTAAAGTTATATCCATCACGTGTTTTCACTACTTAGTATATGTTATATACATATATCCTCACGATATATGTATATAACATATACTATTACTTCCCACTTCCCACTAGGTTCCCCGAAGGGGTAGGCAGAGGTTTATAGGTAGTACCCACAACACCCAATTTCCGCCAGAGATATATTTTTGTTGCTAACGTGACAGATAGCGAGTCCGTCGCCGTCACTCAACAACGACTATTCATACCTCTGAATTTCATCTCAAGCGTTTCCTATCGACGTTTACCGTCGCCGTAAAGCTCGTGGTGTGACTAATCAATGTACTTAGGTTCAGAAAAACTCATTGGTACAGTCGGGATTCTAACTTTAATTTAAAGTTACACAGACAAAGTATTTATGACACTTTCTAGTTACACCTTTTATTGTCATCTTGAACAGTTTGATCAGCTTGAACTAGCCTATCCTAACTAACTGCGCATCGCAATCCTTATGTTGCTCTTCTGGCAACTGCTCGAACCACTCGGCCAAAACGGCATAACTGTGGCACACGATCAGCAAATCTATATCTGGATCAAACTGCATGCAATTCCGTGCAGTACTTTTTGGATGAAAGAGGAATCAACATTCTCACAAACTTTCGCATTTATAATATTACCAGCTCGCAAAACAATCAAGATTTTAAGAAACAAGGACTAACAAAGTGTTTTTTAAATAGCGTGGTCGGTTGTAATTTAGTTATTGCTGGTCACATGTATTCACACATTATTCATACTTTATTTCACACAGACTGGCGAGACTCGCGATTGGGCGGCGCAAGCTTGTTTATAAATGATTTTGTAATTTATTCGTAACAGATGGTATTGTTGTTAACTGCATATATTTTATATTGTAAAGCAAAACGATTGTAAGTTCCATTGTCGAAGTGCAAACTTGTTTGTGACCAATGAATATTGACACGATGTGAAATAAAGCATATATTTAGTTTTACGAATACATCTTTCACTTACTACATTCCTGAACTGAATAAACATACATACATATCATCACGCCAAGTCCCTAACGGGGTAGGCAGAGAGTATAGAGCGCCAGTTCTCTCTAGACTTACATACCTCTCGCTTCGTCCACATTCATCAGTCTCTTCATACATGCTCGTCGGTTTCGAGTACTCTTAACGTTCCCGTCCTTCAGAGTCCGATCTATTTGATCCAGGTAGTTGGAACGTGGCCTTCCTGAATAAACATACGGGAACAAACTCTGATATCTGCTGAAAACTCAATGCTTTAGCAAAAGGTTGCAGGTTCGAATCCCCGTTCTCGCCGGATTCTCTATCTGTCAGGTTGTCACCTAAATGAGTTTGTGGTTAAACAACCTCTTTGGGAGCCCTTGCGTGAAGAGTAGGTATACTAATAATTCAGAAAAAAATCTATGTATCTAAGAGACTGACTACTCAATCAATGCGCGGCCATTTTTAGAATATTTATTTATAGTTAATTCTCACATCTTGGTGAATTACAGAAACACGCAAAAATTCAGTACAATTTATTCATGTTAGTTACGTACCCAAGGACAGTGATATAAAGTTCTGTAGATCTTAAAACTAAATAACATTGAAACAAACAGTTTCTAGACCACAAGAATAACTCTTGAAAAATTGTGCTTATTACGTAAAGGACAATATGAGTTCATTAGAAGACCTGTATCTAACCAACAATGCTACATTTATAGCATTGTTATAATATACTATAAAATATTATAACATAGTGACTTATTCTCTATGATTATGTAACAAAAGTCACTTAAACACAAAGCCATTATGAAATCTAATAGAGAGAATTATTTTAATCCGACGATCGTCTAGTCTAGTGTTTAGAGCTCCTGACTGCGAAACTTGAGGTCTCGGGCTCGAATCCCGCTGGGGGCAGATATTTGTGTGATGAACACGAGTATTTGTACCTTAGTCTTGGATGTCCTATGTATTTATGTATATATCTATCTATATAGGTAAATATATCGTTGTCTAGTTACCATAACACAACCTATGCTTAATTTGGGACTAGGTCAATTTGTTTCGATTTGTCATAAAAAAAAACCACTTAGCTAGCAAATCAACATGTTGGTGAAGAGACATCACCAGACTTCATCAGCGTACCTTTACTTTTAAACAGCATAGAGTCTACAAAATTAACTCGCTTACCAAATCCTAATCTCTATAATATCATGCCAGATCATGAAATAAAGTTAAAAACTTAAGAAGAAACTGTTAAAAATATAGATTTAATATGGGTTGTATTTCAAATCTGGGTTTACCGTAATCGCTATACTTAATTGGCAAAGTATTTATCTATTGGCTCATGATTAATAAAATTATGAAATTAAGGTAATTTATTTAAAGCAAACGTGCACTGCACAAAGAGAATCACAGGTACAGGTTAAATACATAAATTGCTATGACTTAAGCTACTATTTCGACCGGCAATGCTGAATTATCTCGCACTTGCATTTGAAATATTTCTTCAGTATCTTAATAAAATTCAATGATAAAAAGTAAATATGTAAAATGCAAGTTATACTATTATTATACTATTCGGTAGCGAGAACACATGTTCTAGCTACCTAGGTACTCGTGTACTTACACTATCTTACTTCATATAAAATACTCGAAACAAATGCAACGCTAATTCGGAATGATATATTTCTCAATCAAACTTAACTGTAAACAATAAATGAAATGTAAGTACATATAGGCCCTCTACGATAAGTATTTTTTTGAACATTTGGGTTTCAAATTTCGTTGAGATTCAGTACTTAAAATAATAATTAATAATCCTCCCTTCTACAAAATCACTAAAACGAAATTACTAGACCACTTTTTAAGACTTAAAACTATTCATCTGACTGCCTATCATGAGGTTTGCATCGTCTCGGCGTTTTTGTTTGAATTTTTTTGTCTCTCGTAAGTATCGGGAATTGGACAATGGCGCGACCAAAACCCCTTTAGACACTTTTTAGATGCTAAGAAAACACACACTCCTTGAAGTACGGACCTCTTTTTAGAGCGTTATTGGGGGCTAGACTGGGTGATATTATTTAAGTGGCTTGACAAGCTACCGCGTATCTAGATAATTATAGGGCTGTTTTACTGGTCATTGTCGAAGAGAGTATAAGATAACTTTATAGAGAAAGTTGTGCGCTACTACTGGTGCTTACATTGAACGAAATATCTCCAAAAAAGTATTGGCCTCTACCCTTGTGGGAAGGGGTGACACACAAATTTTGACATAATCACGTACAAGGTAAAAGACTCATGGTAGATTGCCAGTAACAAAAAAATTACATTTATTTATTATTACATACAACTATACAACTATATTATATATGAAGTGTATTTTTGTGACTAGTTGGGGTTATTATGCTTAAAATCGAACAACAACAAAATAATAGGCCGTACATTTAGGAACTACATATTAACACGTCTATAAGAAAATATTAATATAGGTAATAATCTTTATGCATGTAAGCTCGACAATGTGAGTGAGACTGTACAATCACTAACGCTTTGGCACATAAATATATTTGCATACACCGAACACCTAATATGTGAATTGTACCTATTACGGCTTAATAAGAGTTGAAAATTCCTAATAAGGGTTAATTCTAGTTCTTTAGTAACTGTTTAATACTTCAAAGGCGGCAAACAACCTTGCGGCTTTGCTAAAAGTATCGCGCACGGATTGTCATTCATAAGTCTAAAAACATATCTTTGCGGTGTTCCAATCCGTATAAGAAACCTGGCATTGTTTTTATTTTCTTATGAAATAAAATAATGATGTAAGTAGTATCTATTAATTAATGTTATGTACTACAAAGGTGAGAAACGGTCCCTCTGATAGTAAGCGCTTACTATCAGACGAGGTATGGTGTGCTGTCGAACGTACTAAGCATTGAGTTTGTACTAAGGCAACACAAAGGACGAAGAGATAACGTAATATCGAGGTGTCCCGATCAGACTACGGCAATATGAAATGGGAGTTTTCAATATGGTCTACATTAAAACATTTATAAAATACGTTTTATATATTACGTAGTACTTTAGTATTTAATACGATATTAATTCTAACAAGTGCACCACAATACTAAATAGATAAAGATAATAACATTGTATATGTCCTACGAAAAGAGGGAGTTGATATGCCTACCCAAACGGTATCCCCTTGTGAGAAGATGTAAACATATACAATGCAAAGATTAATTATTCGCGTTGACAGTTTCTGATAGCGTCAGCGTCATGTCAACGTCAGGTAATGTCGTTTCGATATTTTCGCACAATTTACAGCTACAGTGATTCTCCCACTATATAAGTCATGAGTATAGAACACTTTGGAAGATATTATAATATGTCACAGTCCAATACTTACATCTAGATCTAAGAAAGCTTAGTAAGCAGATACCGTCACCTATGAACGCTTGCAACACCAAGGACACCGTTATAGCGTTGAAATGCTGCCCTGCATGAAATATTATCACGTTCGGAAGATTAAAAATCAGATTTACTTAGAGAACTACTAAATCGAACTTATTAGAAGCGCAATTCTTCATAAATGAAATATGATAAACATGTATACGCATGTAAAGAAATTACATTTCTTTGTGTCTTTATTCCCGTTGGACTAAAGGTCTAATATTCAGAGGTGTCTGAATATTAGAAAACAGGAGCAAAGTGCAAGCAACGTAGAAAAGTCGGCGTCATTTGTATAAGGAACGACAAAGACAATATTTTGGAGTTCTTTCAGAATGGAGACACTGATAGTTAAAAATCTATAATATCATAATAATTACCGTGCGCCGGGAATCGACAAGCTAGTTAAAATGCTATAAAAGTCGTTTCTTTGACTTTTCAGGGCAACACATTTATTTAATTTGCCGGTTCCTAATAAATCTGGACGAATTGTCTTATATGCATACACGTGCAACGATGTGCGTCAATCTGCAACTTCTACAGTCGAACCTACTTTGAGGTGCGAACTTAGCCGTGCCTGAAAATATTCTAGTAAGATTAACTACTTTCTATTACCAAATCTAAAACCAAGGACATTATTATATTTTGATGCATTACCCCTAATTTTTAACTAAAGTGAGATTATTTCTTGATTTTCCATTGTCTACCTAAAATAATTACCCAGTCATTTTGTCTGTATCATTACGCCGTTTGCTATAATCAGTAATTTTGTATAGTACTCTGTTCCTCACTTCGTCTAGGGCTTTATACATGTCTGCAGTGAACGGGTCGAAGTCTTGGTGCTTTTTCTTGCGTCTGTAGATTCCCTCTTTGTTGGCCAGCGCGCAACTCATGTCAGCCTGGTACCAAAAATAATAAATCCATATTTTATAGCACTTTACGTCCGCTACTTGTAGAAATGATATCGTTTCTTTGACGTACAAATTGAATCAAATCAAATTTCATTAAAGTCTGTCTTGAAAATCTTGATAATTTCATACAATTAGCATCAACCAAGCTCACCCGAAAAAAATTAACTAGCGAAAACCTGTGATGACTCTACGATATAATTATGTAAGGAAATTATATGAATAAATTAATCGTTTTCTAAAACCATTAATTCAATCTCATCTCATAATTTTCCTTATTTATTCAATTCAATCAAATTAAAAAGGCTTTTAAATCATTTTTTCTAGAAGAATTGACGGAACATTGAGAAACGAATCTGCCTTCATAACTTCATGATATTTCAGTGTAGTCTCACCTCCGAAGCAGTATAATTCAAGAAACCCAGCAACCCGTGTAGGGTTCCTCTGGTGTCTCGTACCAGGCTCTCATAGAACACGAAGTAGAGCGGCCCGGGGAACCGAGTCAGCCAGAGATCGTGTAGGGACTCCCACACTGTCAGCTGCGTCGATACGTATCGCACCCAATCTGCATGGGAACCGGCAATTTATGACATTTGCTGATTTCATTGGAAGACGTGTTAATCCAGCTAATAATCTCTCTTGGTGCTAAATTTTATACAAATCCGTTTAGTAGTGTTTGCGCGAGAGGAAGAAATATCCTTACAACCTCGCATGTTTTATATTAGTAGGAAAATAAATTACCGGACTTCTTGTGTTCGTGTGAGCTCCTCTGGAAGGCCGACTTGGGCGCCGTGCCTATGTGCCCTTTATGGAGCCGGTTGAAGTCTGCCTGTAACATTCAAGCCAAGTATAATAGGTACATAACTTCGTCCTTACACGGGGTGGTTAAGCGGGGGCAGACATCCTTGGGTAGACCAAGAGGCGCAGTCGTTCTATTCAAGAGCTAGCACCTGCGCTAAGAGCAAAATGTGAAAAACAACCCTGAAGTCCTGAATAAAAAAGAAAATGGAATAAAAGGAAATTATATTAATTTATGTTTATGTAAATGGCAAAAATTTTTATTGCGGAGTAATAAGTATTCAATATTAAGTAGTGTGTGTGTACGTAAGCGACGGCCATAGTGCGCGAGATAGTGCGCGCAATCACGCTCTACAATTAAAGCCGGACGTATTAGGACTTTGGAATCTAAAGCTTCTATTTCCATACAATAATTGAATCCTACAATAATATAAACGAGCGACATGTATGTACTGACTGATGAATGTGGATGAAGCGAAAGAGGCCTGTAAGTCTAGAGGCAGCTGGCGCTCTCTGCAGCGTACCGTGTGAAGGCTATTTCAGTATAAAGTTAGTAACAATAGATGTCTGTTAAGAAACCGCGCGCCAACGACCAATTTAATTTGCATGAAACTTGCATATAATGTAAAATTACAAATTTTGTAGTATATATATTCTCGGGTACAACGATGTCAACGACCTATAGCGTATAAATCTTACCAAACAACTTGACTGTTAACATAATTAACACCTACATACCCACCATTTGCAAGGAATCAAGTGCCATAAATAGTGCTACTTGGAATTCCTAATATTGAATTTTTCACACATGTCAATTACCTATTCACACAATCTATTCACTCTAATGGAAATTAACAAAATTATAATAATCTAATTATTTACGTACATGTCACTCGGAGTCCCTAATGGGGTAGGCAGAGTAGAGCGCCATATCATGGTACATTGGTTTGGATATATGGAATATAAGTGAAGAAAAGTTATGAAACAAATATAAAATGTGGAATAGTCCATAAGAAGTCCAAAGATCAAATTGATTGGACACTAAAGGATGGAGAATAGAAGAGTACTCAAAACCAGCGAGCATGTACATAAGAAACAGAAGAGATAATGTGGATGAAACCAAAGAAGTCAGTAAGTGTAATGAGAGCTGGTGCTCTACTTTCTCTTTGCCTGCCTCATTACAGACTCGGTGGCTTGACATGTATATACATACATGTCAAGCCACCGACATACATATGCAATGATTTAGTAAAAAAACAAAAATATGAAAACAATATTTACCAGAAAACACTTTAACGCGCTGGCATGGAGCACTCATGATCATGTTAAATAAAAGCGCAACACAATTGTTAAGTGACCGCATTGATCTGCAAACTAAAAACGTAGACACAACATAAAAAGCTACAGAATTGACATTGTCAGTAACATTAACTTGGATAAATAACAGTGAAAGCAATCAATATGGCAAGTTATTCTGGAAATTTGGATCATTTGTCCAATCTACTGTAATAAATCTTCTTTAAGCAATGCCCATTATACATTTATGTGGTAGGAAATACATATGTATGTATGGGTTTACAGGTGAGTATTATACCACTAAACCTCAAACCTCACCAGCCTTCTGGTCTAGTGGTTAGAGCTCTTGACTACGAAACTTGAGGTTGCAAATTCGATTCCTGGTGAGGGCAGATATTTGTGTGATGAACACATGTATTTGTAGTCTTGGACTTCCCACGTGTTAAGTCAATTTGTATGGAATTGGCGCAAGGTTTTATAAATTACAATTGTATATCAGTGATGTGACAAGTATATTTTATTATGAAGTATAACAAAATACAATAGAGCCGTGGTGGCCGAGTGGTTCGAGCAGTTGCCTGCGACGCAAAGGTCGTAAGTTCGAATCCCAACTGTACCAATTAGTTTTTCTGAACTTAAGTACAGTGATTAGTCACACCACGAGCTTTACGATGAAGGAAAACCTCGAGAGGAAACCTGCATACGTCTGAGAAGAAATTCAAAGGCGTATGTATAGTCGTGCCGGAGTAACGGCGATGGACTCGCCATCTGTCACATTGGCACTTAATATACCTCTGGCGGAATGTGGGTGTGTGGGTATTACCTATACATCTCTGCCTACCCCTTCGGGGACCCTTGTGGGAAGGCGTGAGGATATATTATATGAGTATAACAAAGGTATATTTATATCAAATTAATAAAAGTATGTACTAAAAGCACAGTACTGTACAGTCACAGTGATATTATCCACACTACAGTTGTGATGTGAAATTCATATCATGTTTTTTTTTAATTATTTTAGTATGGCCTGCTTTTATATATAAGGTTTAATAATGCTCAATTGCTTATAAAAACAAAAGAAGGAAATTAAGCCAGTTTTATAATGCGTTTTCATTGCCACAATTCCATCTATATAATTCTCATTTCCTTACCAATATAGCATCTCTAGGGTTCCTTATCAATAGTATAGCAGATTTAAATTTGTCTGGATCCAGCGGGGGTGCCTCATGTGTCTTGACAACGAGTACAGAACCATCTGTGACATTCTCAGCTGGAAACCCGTGCACTCTTAAACCAAAGTCCATATATATTGAACCTGTAACAATACCTGAAAATTTTTCATAAGCATACATACATATCATATCATATCATACACCAAGTCCCTATGGAGTAGGCAAGAATACTAGTAAAATGGTATTATGACCACACCTCAACTTTGTACCCAAGCAAAGTGACTCTTATATTCTGTTCTTGCAGAGGTACTATGAAGTCAGTTGAGGAATCAATTTAATAACATACAAGCTAATGAATAAATATTATATCTTCACACCTGAGGTGAGGTGAGAAACATAGGTAAATATACTCTCTTTACCAAGGACAAATACTTGGACACTTGGCGTGATGATATGTATGTATGTATGTACCAAGGACAAATATACTTACAACTATTTCAAGAGTTCCACAGTTTTAGAAACTAAATAAAATGACTAAACATAAATAAGTATGATATATAAAAGTAAATATAATTTATTACTGTGTTATACATATAAGTTATATATATTTCATACAATAGTGTTGTATTAAACTAAAACATAGGGCACCATGTCATGTAGCCGCCATCACATTGCCGTGCCCTCAAACAGGGTGTAATTTATCCTTATGCATAGTATATTGTGATATAAATGATGTCTGTGTTTAGGTTATTTTTACATGCAATAAATATATTTGATTTGATTTGAAATAAATAATAGCCCTGCTCATGGATACCAAGAATGTATGATGTGATGTTTGCTTGACTTCTTTTCAGGGGGATACATGCAAGGATGTAGCTTCCAATAATCTAAGGCATTGGGATAGTTTTGAAGGTTTTCCATTGACATAAAAGGGTATTGTGGATATTTAATACATGTACCTGTAACCTGCTGTAAAAGATATCGTAGCCAAGTGTTCCCACTGCCAGGGTAAGAAGCCAAAGCGATCACATTAGACGACGGCGGTGAGCGCCATCGCAATTCTTTGCACCAATTAACGCGGGGGACAACTTGCCGAAATGGAAAATTATTCAAATAATTATGGCTATAATATGTCGTTTTCGCGCCATGTAAAGGGCTCAACATAAACAATATTATAGAAAAATATAACATCACAACCGCAGCCGCTAGCAACAATAATGATTTTCGAGACATGTTAATGTTTTTAAAAAATATTTATTTAACGAGACATATTTATTATTAATTTTCGGTTAAACTGTTTAGCTATAACTTAACAATTTACGTTTGACTAACCAGCTTAAAAGTCCAATGTAAGACGAGTTAACTTAGAAGTTAGTTACAGATATTTTAAAATAATTATCCTATTTCTTAGGTTACAGGTTTAAATTTGAAATTATCGACAGATAGTGATTAATACACCAAGCGATATTAACAACACAACATTAAGACAACACAACGCACCCACAAGCTGAACACTGGTGGGCACTGGTGGGTGAACGCAGATGACTGAACCATAGACTACTGTTTGTTAATATACTGACTGAACCAAAGATTACAATGTATACTGGACTGAACGAATGAATATACCACAGTCAGAATAATATTTTATTTTCAACCAACGGTAATAATCTGTTGGCGCTTGGCGCGACGTGCGAACTGCGACGTCTGCATAGACTACAATAATTTATTTATAGGTATACTTACTAATGCATGGTACAGATCGCGCGGCGAGAGTTTGGCTTTGACCTTCGGGTGGAGGGGATTACTGCGCATGGGTACTGTCACGCACACAATAATTGTGTATACATCTTTTTATAACACCTTGGTCAAAATTATCAATATTGGTAACGGGTTTAGCTCTGGGACGTTTTTTTCCAGGTGTTCTGAAAGTAATTAGCAAATCGGAACTCTTGGCTTGACTTGCGATATTTTTTACAGTGCCAATTGAAGTCTTAGTGGCCTCCGATGTCCGCTTTTGAATTTGAGCTAATTTACTGACTACATAATTTAATCAGTTTCCGCTTTCATTACCTGCATAGTCTGTATAGTTTGGTTATTCTCAGACTAACTGAGTAAAGTAGCAACTTCCTCAATCTGACTTCGAATTTGCTTCAATGAATCGATACATTCGTCAGCTTCTTTCTTTAAAAAGCAATTCACGTCATATATCATTTTCCGTGCTTGCCTTTTTAAAACAATGTTTTTTTTACGCATTTTCAAATCACTTTTTAATATTTAACAAAAAAAAAACTTAACTGACAAACTTAAACAAACAAACTCAACAAATAATAACAATCGACAACAATAAACAATTGACGAAAATAGCAATTCACTTGTGGACGTGATTGTACAACAGGAGTGCGCGGTACGTCGTATCGGTGCGGGAGGCAGGGAACGATTGGAGCGCCAATCAGAGCACCGCGTGCGCCTACACACCCGCCCCGCACCCCGCTAATTGCCCGTTGATACCCAATTTCTTATTTCTGCGCAATAACGGTCAAAGCCAAACTCTTATCGCGCGAGCTGTACAATGTCGACCAAAGATTACAATGTATACTGTAACAATGTCGACTAAAGTACTGGTAGCAGTTACTAAGATACGCAGCAAATTAAATACTCCTTGTCGACTTATGTATAAAAAGACACTAGTGGGAAAAAAACTATGGACAAGACTAAAAGATATAACAGAAGTGCCCATGACCGCCAGTAATAAGCATACAAAACTTTCCGCAAGTAAAACACTATCCTTGTGTCGGCAGAGACAGCCGGGGCCTAAACCTGCATTCTGGATTTTGCAGGCAGCTACTTCGGTCACCACTGCTGTTCTAGGTATTTTATTTAGATTTATGTATAAATAAAAGATATATTTTTTATGCGGTTATTGCAATGTATTACTATTACAGAGAGAGGTTGGAAAATCTAAGTTTCCTGAGAATCGTGTGGCAATTCTCAATGTTGCCAGTACATATTTCCAAATACATCTGTAATGGTAAAACACGTGGCGAATTTATTTGCATTAATATTTTTCTAGCTGTCACTAAATCTCCTCTCAATATGTGGCAAACTGCTGCCTTGGCCCATACAGAAACTGCAATCATATCCCGCATTTGATAGGGAAGTACAGAGACTAAGTCATGTATCATTGGTGGGTGTAAATGTTCCACTGCATCTGTTATTCGGTCTAAATTAATAAGTGCTTCGGCAGCATATATGTGTGCCCAAGCCTTGTGACTGCTGGATACTTCTGGTTGACTCAACAAGTCGTTCGCACTCATTAGGGCTGATAGGGGATCCTGTAAATGTAAAAGTACATAGCTTTGCAGAACAAATGTAGAGTTCTTCAGTTCACATCGCTGCTTCCAGTTTATAGGAGGTCCAGGTGGAGCTTGGATTAATGGCGCCTTTACATCCGTTGGTGGCTCTTGATTAGGCAGAAGTGTAACTGCATTTCTCAAACATAATGCAGCAAATTCCAAAGACAATGATGGTATGGCAAAGGATTCTCCTGACGTAGAATATTTCTCCTTATTATCTTTGGCTAATAAGATTCTTGTATGAGAGCCACTGCCCAATTTCTTGACTGTATATTGTTGGGCTTCGTCACTGCAGCATTTTTTAACACAACATTCGGCTAAGTGGAGCCAAATTCTAGGATTATTGGGGTAGTGTCGGGCAGCCTCTACTAGACACTCGAAAGCTCCTTCAGAGTTATTCGCGACAAGTAAAGCTAAGCCCAAATTGTATACATAAAGTGATCTGTCCCGACATGCAATCAGTTTTTCACTGTCTTCACTGTCCATTGCTTTGAAGTGTTCCTTCACAGCATGTTGAAAGTATTTGGATGCAAGATATGGCTTTTTCAATGATAAATATATAACACCTAGATTGTTGTTGATAGCTGCCCATATATCTTCTCCCTGAGTTTTTAAATCATAATTGTATTTCAGAGTTTTATATTGCCCCAGAGTATTTGCTGCCTCATTCACTTCTCCATTGAGAAACAACTGTTGTGCTATTATAAAGACATTCTCAATTGAATCAGGTTTCAAATTAAGTATAATTTTATTTCCAATTAACAACTGTGCTCTGCTAACTAGTCTTTCAAACAGGTCACTCAATTCATTGTTAGCCTTTAGTGCCTCGCCATGGTTCTTGGCTACCTCTAAGGTTTTATCATAGGTGCGGCGGCAAAGAGTTGCTTCAAGCAATAGTAGAACAGCATGCTGGTGCAGTTTCGAGTCCTTAATATTTTTAATACTCAACAATTTGTCTAAGACAACAGTGCATTGGTAGTAGTAGCGAGAATGATACAGTAATACTGCGTAATTGTAAAGAAGAAAGGGTGAAACTGAATCTCTGAAGTCAACTTCTGGAAATGCAATCCCTGTGAGTTGTACAATCGCTTTTTTTAACTTATCCACTTTTTTCAATTCACCAGCGTGGAATTCCACAACGGCTTTGTTATGTTGAACTCTCTTGTTGCTGCTACCCACTAGGGTCTCCAGCTCATTCAGATGTTGCAGTGCTGATGCATAATCTTTTTTTAGATAGCTCTGGTGCGCTAATATGACGGGCTCGTCGCGTTCTTTATTGTTGGCCATACTAAAGACGTAATATTAAATTCTTCTTGAAAATAATAGCTTTTTATTTTCCAAAAGTCTGTATTTATTGACACAATTAAACGATTTGATTTCCAATTGAGACAAGTCAGTAGACAAACTTTAAATTCTATTTTGACATTGGAAGTGACTTTTTATTTGGATTGGATTTACACTAATGTCAGACTTTTAGTTTTATTGCTTTTGTTCTTGACGTGGATTCTAGTCTTTAAGTCTAATACATTTCAAAATTCTAACCGATAAACTAGACAATGAAATATTAAATATCTAAACAGATAGACATATACATAAATATATATTACATCCAAAGCTACGATAATAATACTCGTGTTCATCATACAAATAACTACCCTCAATGGGAATCCAAGCAGCGACCTCAAGCTTCGCAGCTCGGATTACTAGACCAGTCTGCCAAGATGTATAAGCTAGAAACAATTAGACATTTTTCTAGATACAATCTACTTTCATTAAATTCTCATAGAAACAACAGTTCTCATTTATTATTATTACAGTTTGCATATATTTAAGAAAGGTAAGGCATAGCGGGTTTGCTGTTAGAATTTGGAGCTACCCGACTGGGGAAGGATATCTACCATAAAGAAGTTATTACTCAAATAAAAAAAAAATTTGTGGTGTTCCTGATCGATGTATAAGGTTTGCAATAATGAGCTCTTTGGGGAGGAGGGAGTATTGTTATATTGTGTTGGCAGTAGAGGGCCCTTCTACTGCCTCATTATACTACCAACCCATAAATTTCAGAACCAGAGTAAGCAACTCGCTAGAGATACCTCAGTATCTTGAGCGTAAATAGGCTACGGTAACCGTTTCCCATCAATGGGCCGTGCCGTACACTTGTATGCCTCTCTTACTTACTTACTCTTGTTGAATAAAAAAAAATGTTTAAACTATAATTAGATAAAAAATATGCCTGGTGAATAATCTAAATACACCCAATTTCCATACTCACCTTCTACATAAGTATTTCTCTAAGTGCATGTGTAATATACAAATGCTTTGGCTATCTATATGGTTGTCAGCTTATATATTTAGACTGCTACGTGCCACGCTTTGCTGTAGCACATTTTGAAACACTACTAATATGAAAGCAGATTGTATTTTCGAAGCATGCAGGAACCAACTCAAAATTGTATATATACTAGATTAAAATAAAATAAACATCCTGTTCCTAGCTAATAATCTATATTTCCAATTTCATAGAATTCCATTAATTCTATACTAGAGCTATATATATATATATAACTCTAGTATAGCTCTATCTATATATTTTTTTTATTATTACATGTAATACATACATACATATCATCACACCAAGTCCCTAATGGGGTAGGCAGAGAGAATAGAGCACCAATTCTCTCTAGACTTACAAACTTCTTTCACTTTGTCCACATTCATACATTATTATGTGTAATAATAAAAATATGTCTTTGGGTCAATAAAATAGAATAATCAATATGCCACACACATAGACACAAAAATTGCAATGATTGTTTTTCAGCCATTTATTAGATTTAAAACTGGAGTAGATGGAGAGCAAGTTCTTGTACAGTACCTATATGGTCTTACTAAAATATTATCTATATCTATATATCTAATATATCTATATTTTATATTATCTTATACTTAAATAAGGCATTCCATTCTACAGATCTGGGTGTAAATGACCTTTAATCTTTTTTGTTGACCGCTCTGCTGGCCGTACACACAGAAGCTTACCAAATAACGTAACTCTCAACTTATTTATAAACATTTGAAAAACACAGCCCCTTTTTGGTATCGTAATAACAACATTATTTTTAGAAACAATTTTAAAGGTGTTTCTGGTATCCATAATGCAGATACCCAATTGGTCAATGTAACTAGGGCACTTTGATCTAATGACTTTTAACATACACCCATGAAAATCTGCCTTGTACAATGAGTGTGTAAATGACTCCCAATTCTTACTGGTACAATCTGGTAAGGGTTTGTCCAGTTCTAATAATTGACTAATATACTCAGTCCAGGTTTCATTAAGTGGTATCACATCGTTATACTTCAAGCTATTCCTGGGAATTTCATAGAACCCTAACGCTTTCTTCTCTTTTCTTGATAAAGCGCGTGTTTTCTTTTTACAGCGTTTTCGTTTTTGTGCTTTGCTTCGTGTTTTAGCTAGGATGAAGTCTTTCCTGAGGGCACTGTCAATATCAGGGATATCAGATTTAGGTATGTTTGATTTTAAAAATGTTACAATTGCGTCAGCACTTTCTTTACTTATTCTCTCATCGTTCGACATGGTTAACTTGAATATTTTTATTTCATTTGAATAATGAACAAACAGAACAAAATTTTATCTCATTCCATCGGTAATTTGGACTACAATGGTTCGGGTTCGGGTTGAGTGGGAATAATCTGTCGACTGTCATTCACTTCACATAGCAACCGAGTCGAGTGCCGCAGGTAACTACAAAATATCCAATATCACCACAGACTTACAAGCAGTTGAACCAATACAAATAAAATAACTCGTAACGATAATTCTATCTACGTCGTTAGGAGCCAATAGCCATTGATAAAACTAACTCAAAAGGTCACGAACCTGCTACTGTTTCGTGCTTGCAAATAATTAAACTACTACAGATCAATTATTGTTTAAATATTATTGTGTAAATACTAGGCAGGCAGTATGACCTCTGAACAAAACCCTGGTTTAAGAGTAATCATTTGAAACAAACAACAGCTGTGTAAACTGTAAAGTACACCTACATGAGCGCGAAAGCTAAAAACCGAAAACTTACGAATATATAAAGGATTGAAAGGAATGTGGAAGGTGAAACTCGCTGAAAATAAATTTATTTAATCAATAACATTATCCGATCAACACGCAGTATTTTATTCACTCAATTGTTAATTTCATTTGATCGTTCGATGTCTTATTGACTGGTAGTCTGTGCTGTTTTAGTTATTTACAAATTATGTAAATAGTTTATTTTATTTTAAACTTTATTAAAAGTTTTTAAATTTATTTCATTCGACACTCGTCTTACTGTACACTTGACGATTAAGAGCTTAGCGCGAAGCCCCCGAAATATTAAATAAAATTTTCGAAATGATCGCACAAGTTCCCAAAATTTTACTAAATAATGGAAAGGAGATGCCCATAGTTGGGCTTGGAACGTACGCTGTAAGTGTTTTAAGCTTTTTTAAATATTTTTTTTATATAATTAGCAAGCACCATTGTCATAAGGTTGCATGAAGGTTAACTCTAGGAGCTCGGGCTCCCGAATTTTTATATATAATTTAATAAAGAAAATATAATTTGGAGGTTTTAATATTCTGTTTCTTCTGATTTAAAGATTGTTCTTTAGTGACTTATTTCTTTAAGTACCTATTAAGTAAATATTTCAAATAAGTACAACATCACTATTTTATTAAAATTTGGATAATAACTTCAGAAGATGCAACTGTTTTCAAGTAAAAAAGTTATTAGCTTTTACAAACAGATAAGAAACAAACATTCTAACAAATTACTATGCTAGGTCTAAGACTTAGGGACTAGTATACCAGTTCTATCTGACCCACCGTTCCATTCCCATGGCTACACACATTTGAATTACAACTTAAATGTTTGCAAGTTTCCAGACACAGTGATTCTCTTCACTGTTAATCATCTGCTCATGGTGTGATGAATATTAAAAAAAAATTATCCCTGTATCACAATAGGTACCTATATTGAGTGATAAAATTTTTTGGACAGTACAATCTACACTATATTATAGATACTACAGATATTAATGTATGGCTCTTGATTTTCCAGGCTCACTTAGACAAAAATAACTTATTACTTATTGTAGAACAAAATCCACCATAGCCTCTGTCTGTCTGTTGACAATAAATAAAAAAAATACTGAACACATTTTCATGCAGCTTTCACCAAAACAGACTATTTCATGATGAAAATTGAGATAGGTGGAAATGAGCTGATGTGACCCTATAACAGAGTTAGTATATATACAGACAGACACCGTTGGTTCGATCTACACTAATACACCTCTTTCCCTTCATGCACAATTATAAATGCTCACCGCTTTCGAAAAAATTTTGAGCATAATATGTCCCAGTACTCGTGCGAGTATTAATTAAAACTCTCATGCTTGTTGTAGAGAAAAGCCAATCCTGGCCAGTTCCGACAGGCAGTGGAAGACGCCATAGATTATGGCTACAGGCACATAGATACTGCCGCACGCTATTTTAATGAGGAAGAGGTCGGACAAGCCGTTAACGCCAAGATAAAGGAAGGAGTTGTTACCAGAGAGGAGCTATTCATTACCACCAAAGTGAGTAGTGATTGTCCCCTGTTCTCCCGGGATGTGATCAATCAAAATATATCATAAAAATGTTATGAATCCCTGTCACATATAAGAGCAAAAATTTTATGCTTTTTAGATGTGGTTTTCACTAATATATTGTGGTAAGCTTCACTTAACATATCCACAATAAACCAATAGATATATAAAAAAAACTAGCTGTGCCCGCGACTTCGTCGGCGTGGACGGCTTTTTTATCTTTCGTATATTTTTTTTTTTCAATAATAAGTATCCTATGTTACTTCTAATACCTCCAGGAATATGTGTACAAAGTTTTATAGTGATCTCTTAAGTAGTGTTTACGTGAAAGCGTAACAAACAAACTTACATTCACATTTATAATATTAGTAAGATGCTGCCCAAAGTCACTTTTCCACGTGAAGAAAGGTTGCAGACATAGCAAGTTTTTAATAAACCTTAAGTAAAATTGATTGTACGTAGATAAATAAATAAATATATCCTCACGCCTTCCCACAAGGGTCCCCGAAGTGGTAGGCAGAGGTGTATAGGTAATACCCACACACCCACTTTCCGTCAGAGGTATATTAGATGCCAACGTGACAGATGGCGAGTCCATCGCCGTTACTCAAGCACGACTATACATACGCCTTTGAATTTGTTCTCAGACGTATGCAGGTTTCCTCTCGATGTTTTCCTTCACCGTATAGCTCGTGGTGTAACTAATCACTGTACTTAAGATCAGAAAAACTCATTGGTACAGTCGGGATTCGAACATAGATAATAATAATCATTTATTTCAGAAAATGTTCTTAAATCTATAACTAACATATTATGTACTTTATTACAACAATGCATATAAACTATTAGAAATATATAAAATACAGCATTCCAAACATTTTTAATACATAATAATTATTGGAGTCCTGTAAGTCTGGACTGAACATAAATGTATATAAATATTAATTGAAGAAATATATAGCTGGCTCAATATAGCATCTAAAACCATGGGGCAGATATGATACTAACGAAGCTCGCAGAGAGAATTTGGGCTCTAGTTATGTCTAGACTTCTTTCGCCACATCCACAAGTCTCTTCAAACATAACAACTGGATTCGAGTGCTACTGTATTCTCGTTGAGTGTCCACTTGATTTACTCAACAAATTTTGTTGTATACAAGTTGACGAGACCATTCATACTATATATATTCATTTGGGTTCTTTCGTCCACATTCATCAGTCTCTTCATACTTGCTGATGTACTGGTAATAAATAACTATATTGTCTTTGCCAGCTCTGGAACGATCGCCACGCGAAAGACGATGTGATTCCCACTCTGCAGGAGTCCTTGGCACGACTTGAATTGGACTATGTTGACTTGTACCTAGTTCACTGGCCAATTTCTGTCAGTGTAAGTATATACAAATCCATTGACGAAACTACCATGTAGCTAGTGCTATGCTATTTTTCTTTTAATAACTGAATTTAGTAGCCTATAGGATTATCTATATTAGTGCCAATGTTCATTCGACTTGTATACTTGGGACAAATCCAAACAATTTGCTATAGCCCCAAATTAAGCAAAGCTTGTACTGTGGTAACTAGACAACAATACCAATACTTAATCCCCACGCCTTTCCACAAGGGTCCCCGAAGGGGTAGGCAGAGGTGTATAGGTAGTACCCACACACCCACTTTCCGTCAAAGATATATTTTACGTGCCAACGTGACAGATGGCCGAGCCCATCGCCGTTTCTCAAACTCAGACGTATACAGGTTTCCTCTCGATTTTTCCTTCACCGTTAAGCTCGTGGTGTGACTAATCAATGCACTTAAGTGCAGAAAAACTCATTGGTACAGTCGGAATTCGGATATTTGTGCGGCAGGCGACTACTCAAACCGCTCGGCCACCGCGGCTGAATTTAATTTTAAATTTTATTTAGCCCACTGCGCCTACAGAAATCAACCTTCTTTTTAACAATCCCAGGACGATGGCGTAGACTTGGAATTAGACTTCATGGACACGTGGCAAGGCATGGAGGATGCCTTGGAACTTGGCCTGACTAAAGCCATAGGAGTATCAAATTTCAACGAGGAGCAACTGTTAAGAATATTACAAAACTGCAACGTCAAACCCGTTGTTAACCAGGTTGAGGTAAATGGCAAGTTTATTAAACTTTACCACGAATAGAAAGTGTTTTGCAATAATGTATCCTTGTAGTCGCATTGTTCCTCAATGTTCAATTGTTCGTTTTACAATTTGAGTTTTAACTGCAGTTTTAGCATTTTTTATATGTATTCGTTCCGGATGCCATTTGTTAGACCAATAGGTATGTATACATTAATTCGATGACAATACTCTAACTCTTAAATAACACTAGACATAACATTGGAATGTTCTTCACGACATGACAACGATGATGTTTCATTGTTACATTTTAAATCAGGCATCAATGTTTAAATATACAAATTCTGGTGCCACAGAAGATAGAGCAGTTGTCTGCTAGAAGTCATAGATAATTGTGAATATATTATCATTACGATAAATTCAATTCATATTGCGATACCAAAATAATATTCTCCTGATGTTTTGAGTTTTACTTTCAGAAATTATTAATGACATAAAAAAAATGATACTACCATATATTACTTTATCTACCATATATTACATATCTACCATATAATATACTACCATATATTTTAATTTTATAGCAAAAATAAGGTCGAAACATTCGTCAATTCAGATTTTTTATTTTTATATCTATCTGACTTTACGCCTTCCTACAAGGGTCCCCGAAGGGGTAGGTAGGTAGGTAGAGGTGTGCAACTAAAATATATTCAGCGAAGAGTGGATGCGTACACTTCTGCCTTACCCCTTTAAAGAACTGCGGTGGGTGATGCGTAAAGAATTTTGTCTATCATCAAACTGATCCTTTTTCAGATCAACCCAACGCTGACGCAGAAAGAGTTGGTGCAGTTTTGCAACGAGCACTCGGTAGTGCCCGTGGCGTACACTCCGCTCGGCCTGATCTCCGAGGCCAGGCCGGAGTTCGCCGGCGTTGACGTCATCAAAACTGACCCCAAGCTGGGTGACCTCGCCGACAAATACGGGAAGACGAGGGCCCAAGTTGGCTTGAGATATTTGGTCAGTACATTTTTTTTTACGTTTTACTTCGTTATCTTCGGCGAGATGTAATAATGAATAGATAGAAGAATAATCAAAAATATCTTTACACCTTCCCACAAGGGCCCTCGAAGGGGTTGGTAGGCAAAGGTCGATTCTGTCTTTGGGTGGAATATATTTAGGTAAATTGCGAGTGTATTTTAAAACTTTCAGGTGCAACGTGGCATTCCAGTCCTGCCGAAATCATTCACCAAATCTCGCATTCAAGAGAACATTGATATATTCGACTTCGAACTGAGCGAGACAGAGATGGCAATAGTCGATAGCTACAACATTAACCACAGATGCGTTCCAGCGTCGACTTTCGCTAAAGTTAAGAACTATCCGTTTTAATTGTAAATGGAAGTTATGAAAATTCGTGAATAATATTCAATTGATGTAATGGGGTCGTATGTGAGAACAAAGGTGATTTATGTGTGCCCAATATTTTGCATTTAAAGACCAACTATTTTTCAATTTATATTTATTTAATGTAATAAGTATAGTTTATGGTCATATTTTTTTATTGGGTGGTGGTCTTGGGTTTTGTTTGTGATTTAGAAGTTGGCTGTCGAACAGTCTTATACCAGTGAATTGTATCATAATTCGTTGTTACTTTTTAATAAATGTTGCTTATGAAGCATTTTCATTGTTTTTTTATTATCTCACCGCATGAGCAGGCCCGAAGTTTCAAATGATAAAAATAAGTTGGTTAGTTTTTCAAGTATCACGAACGGACAGCTGTGGGAAACTCGGATCTCAGCATAGGTCGTTGATTTGAGATGGAGTCTGCTTGATCCCCAACAAAAACTCCACATAAAATGTAATTTTGTATTGCCATAGTTTAGAAAGGATATACAAAATAAAAAACAAGAACAATTGTTACACAATTTATTACTTTGTTTGACATTAAAAACATAATAGAAGTCAATCGAAAACATGTCAACGTCTGTAAAATGATACGAAATATAAAAAATATATTGACAAATAAACGGCGGAAAATACAATGTGGAATGTGTATAAAATCCCTTCAATTAAGGCAATGAACATACACAGCAGTGAGGCAATACACAGCAGTATAAATAATAATTGTAGGAAAATTTCCACCAAACGGCTCGCATCGAAACGAATTTAACAATCTTTAAACGATATTAGATCGTGTTCACTATACTTAAAGCCTATATTACGAAGCCGCGCACTGCAGCTTGACTGCGGGCGTCTTCTGCAACGATCAGGTCCGTTCAAATGTACCCAATCGGATCCTTTCAGCCTTCAGAAAACGTCAACATGATAGGACTGAAACTATTTTACTAGGCGCAAACGGATACGTTCGTAAGCGATCGAATGCGGCTGTTGCAACATCCGCTGAACATTGCCAATCCGATGCGAGCCGTTTGAGGACTTCATCCATTAATCAGAAAAGTTTAAAGACAGAATGCATAGTTTAAATGCACATTTACGTAACTGTAAATTACTAAGTAGAGAAGCGCTTAAACAGACTTAAAATGTTTAGACATTTGGTTAATACAACTAGTAAGCAGCTTCCGAAACAAATAATGTTTCATGATTACCACTTTTATATTCCATTACCATAATACTCTTTAGCATTCATTTCGAGGCGTAAGTTCGTGAATCTGCTTACTGGCTGATATCAAGGATGATGTAAGCCAATTCTCGCAAAGTCGTGTAAATAAAAAAAAACATTTTATATTTGGAAACGTTTCTGGTATCTAAAAAATTCGTGTACGGATACGGTTTCTTTTCGACATACCTTGCGATAACCAGCACTCGACAGCGAGAATTGCCTTCACCTATTTGAACCCTTATATCTCTAAATAGAAGATAATTAAATAATATACTAGTAACGCCATCTATGATCGTAGCATGAAATCAAGTACACTTTTTTAATTAAATAACAGCAAACATATTGAAGCGTGCACTATGTTAACCGACATTGGTTTAGTGTTTATGAAATAACAAAGAATAACAAAAAAATATAATAAATTAAGGTTTAAAATATTTCGTCCCCTCTTAACATGGTATCACATAGGAACAGATTTTTAAACCTAATTTATCATATCATATCATATTTATTAAACCCGCACGCTTTTCCCCGCGATACTTATACTGCAAAGGGAAGTTGCTTTAGTTAAAAACATTGATTGGTCAACTGTACACTAGCAACCTTCCAAGCTCACGGTATAACCGTAAGTTCAATTAACGATCTAATTTGTATTCCATACATTCAATTTTGCAACTTATTTTCAACACATTAAGGTACAGTTTGAAGTAACTGACGAACGTGACATCGACAATACTTTCCTTTCCACAATGGCTTGCCTCAAGTTAGTGCATTAAAAAAATAACGTACAAAATAATGGAAATGTAGATTTGGTATCATTTAACGTAAACACTTTCGGTGGTATGTAGGCCGACAACCTATGCAATAGTAATCAACCCATTGTTGATTACTATTGCATTTGTAATTTCGAAACAATTTACGAATTTAAATGTATTATCTATTCTAGCAACCTACATCCACGTCCCAAGGCTTAAACAAAAGATAAAATTCAATAAATTCTTGCATTCAGATCGTTCACAACAAAAGTTGTAATAATTCGTAAAATTGCTAAACTCGAATGACGAACAAAATTCTGTACAAGAATAACAAATAAAAATAGTACTGCGTACGCACATTTAATAAAATATACATAAACAAATCTTCAAATAATAATTATAGGAACAATAAAATAAAAAAATACCCGCGGTCCACAAAAAATAAAACGAGAACAAATAAAAATAATATAAAATAAAACGTCATAAATAATTGCCGGCAACTTAAAGATTATTCTTCATAAATAACGAAATAGCCTGTTCAAAATTATTTCATCAGCATAAATAAACAAGAAATGCGATTTAAATATCAATGTCAATAGATCAATTAAATTATATAACACCGCTAAATGCTAATATGCTCGTAAGATAAGCAAACGCCCTTATTTTCTTACACATAAGGTTCAATTTCTGTAAACTTGCACGGCGCTCTTGTGTACGAAACTTGTTATCATGATATGCATATATGTACGCGTAACTACATAGGCCACGCGCGCTAAGCACGTAAGATAAAAGGCAATATTTCAAATGAAACGGCCTTATACTCTTAGCTATAAGGTTCAATTTTGGTAACTTTGCACGTCGCCCTAGTAAACGAAATATTCACTGAATACTGTTTTGTTACAGTAATATGAACTGACAGTTCGCAAGTTCTTCAGTTTCGTTCATTCGTTTCATTCGTTTATAAAGATTAAATGTTATTGTTTGTACGATTTAAAACGTTAACTACACGACCGATTAAAAAAAATCTTTCACCACTAGAGCTACACATATACCGATGTAGGTTATATAATAGAAAGGTTTGATTAATTGTATGTTTACTGAAAAAAAAACCAATCAAAAATATTTACGCGGGTGAAGTCTCAGGGCACACTACTGTCAGCAAATATCACGTAACAATTGTCTATTGTCTTCAACGGTATCTGTCTATTTCGTTCTAATGGCCTGGCTCTAACAAGGGTGACACAAAAGTCGGTATTAAGCGGGACATTTAAATAGCAAACGGTAGGATAACCTTACTAAACCTTGTCTACAAAAATATTTTATGCATATATTTAACCCTTAACAAAACATATCACTTAGATTATAACAGTGATCGACTCGAGCTTTGTACACAAAAATATATCTATAAATAAATAATATTTATACAGGTGCTAGCGATGAGGTAGGAATATAGTCAACTTGCATTAGGTAACAATCGGCTGTAAGTCAGTCCTACAAACACTGTCTTGCATATGAAACCTAAGGTACCGATTGTAAATAGATACCTACAACAATAGTGCTTTGAAGCGGCATATTGCATCTAGTTATCCATCACCGCACCGCGTATAGATAGCGTCATTCACGAAGACGCGCCCCACTACTCATCCCTTTAGTTTAAAGTGTAACTGTGCAACCTTGGGGCCATTCAAGCGTACGTACGTATACGTAAGCTGATTTTTACCAATTATTATACCCCCCCCCCCTTCCCCTTGTCAGCAAAAGTCCACCCCTCCCATGCTTACGTAATCATTAGTACAATAAAATTTGGGGGTTACCATTAGTGTAAAAAAAAGTATATAATAACTGCTGACGTAATCACGATATCGACCAAAGCAAAGCAAAGCCCCCCCCCAGTAAACGCTTACGTAACACTTCCACTAAAGTTTCAGTATTGATAATGCCCCCTGATTACCTACGGAGTGCACACGCACACTCCCGCGACCCCTCGACTAGAAATTGGTGGGGCGGGTCTTCGTGGATATCACTAAGTCTACCTTTTAACCTACTTCCAGGCGTAGTTGAACATGTCCATGATGCTGTCATATATGGTGAACGTGATAGCAACGTCGAACACGACGCGGCTCAGTCGGGGCACGGTACCTTTGTAGAAGGCCAGCGGACCCTCGTGCCTCCAGGTCTTGATGAAGCAGTCCCAAGTGCTCTTGTACTTGGAGGCCTCGAGGCCTTGCATGCGGGTCTTGACCACGTCGATTGGAGTGTTGCCGAACACTGACGCCGCGCCTGGAAACGTTTGTATGATGTTATGTGAACTGAGTGAGTGTCTTCATGATTATAGGCCGCCTCTGCTAGTCGTCAGAGTGCCCAACTGTGGCTTAAGTCGTGAATTCGATTCCCGCTGACGGCAGATATTTGTGTGATGAACACGAGTATTTGTACTTAATTTATTATATATCGATGTTTAGTTACCATAGCACAAGGTTTGCTTAATTAGGGACTAGGTCAGTCTGTGTGGCGAACTGGTTCGAGTAAAAGTTCGGATCATAACTGTACCAATGAGTTTTTATGAACTTAAGTACAGTGATTAGTCACACTATGAGCTTTATTTACAGTGAAGAAAAACATCGATAGGAAACCTGCATACCTAAGTTTGAGAAGACGTTAATAAAAGGCGTATGTATAGTCGAGCTTGAGTAACGGCGATGGACTCGCCATCTGTCACGTTGGCATCTAAAACATGTATATCTCTATCGGAAAATTGGTGTATGGATACCACCTGTGACTACCCTTTCGGGGACCCTTGTGGGAAGACGTGAAGATATATTTTATCGTTTGCTAAAGCGTGACACATGACACCACAGTAAGTGGATGTGACAAATATTAGCCATACATTGTACCAACTTAACAACCAACCGAAGAGCATGTACGAAGAGAATAATAAAAGTGGACTTAGCGAAAGAAGTATGTAAGGATCGTAGCAAGTGGAAAGAAGTGGTCTCTGCCTACCCCTACGTGAAAGAGGCGTAATTATATGTATGTATGTATGTGGTATGTACCAACTTACCGGCAATGCCACCGAAGAGTGCCACAATGTACTTGGGCACCGGCTTGTTCCGGTCTCCGCCCTTGTACCAGTCCCTGAGAGACTCCATCACGAAGAACCTGATGGCCTGGTTGCTGCCCTGCTTCATCACCGTCGCCGTCACACCCTTGTACACGCCGCCCACACCTACAGATGGACCATTGGTGAGCAAAATGGTATTTCGTTTCATCCACACATAAATAACAACCCGCGACGGGGATGAAGCCCGCAATCCATGATCAAATCATATCAAAAATATTTTATAAAATTGTATCTACTACCTATAGGGACACAGGGAATACTTATTGAACGTAACTTACTAAATATAATATACTAGCTGCCCGCCCCGGCTTCGCACGGGTGCAATATTAATACTAATACTATGTAAAAGATAAAAATGGTTATGGTGGTTTATCCTTTACAGATAATTAAATATTATCGCGGACATTTTTATAGATCATTTTTAGATATACTATTCCGTAGTACATTTAATTGATCTATCTCGTAAGGTTTATCCAGCGTTTGCGATTTAAGCGCACAAAAATATGTTTCTATCATCACACTACAAATCTTTGAATATTTCTTTATAAATTAAACATACAATATAAACCTTCCTCTCTAATCACTTTATGTATTGCTGATAACCGCATTAAATCCGCGGAATAGCTTAAAAGATCTAAGCGAACAGACAGCGGAAGGGACTTCATTTCAATCGAATTTTTGCAACAAATTAAACGCAAGTGAAGTACGACTCTCTCGCAATTGTTTTCCCAGATGACATTTGTATTTCGCGTCATAATCAATCTATGGTACGCGCTAGTTTTACTTGTTATCAATTTACTTGTAACAATCCTTACTATCCTAACTTATAATATTATAAATGTGAATGTAAGTTTGTTTGTTACGCTTTCACGTAAAAACTACTAAACCGATCATCATAAAAATTGTACACATATTCTTGGAGGTATAAGAAGTAACATAGAATACTTTTTATTGAAAAAACAAACAATTTTTACGAAAGATAAAAATGCCGTCCACGCCGACGAAGTTGCAGGCACAGCTAGCATGCAATAAATATTCTATACGAAGCTAATTGATAAAGAGGCGAATTTCGAATAATATTGGTTTCCGTTACATGATTGTTATTAATATTGTTTAATATTTGAGCATCATCGATGTTTATGGGTGAAACAATTTAAATTATTATGAAAGTCACATATAACACTCGGTTAAATGTATAAATAATCGATTACTCATAAAATCATTAAAAACTTTAAATAATAATGAACAGATATTGCTAAGTTTCAAACCAAAAGGAGCTTTAGGTCAAAAGTTTTTTTTAAATATTTATCACCCCCGCATTGTCGTTGAAGGATGGACTATCGTCAAATTCATTCTATCATGCCAAAAATGTTTCATAAAAATCTGTTCTTAGCAGACCTCTACACCGCGTAAGGAATACTCCTACCAAATTTCAAGTCAATCGGCCTCATAGTTCCTGAGATTTCGTGATGAGTGAGTTCACAAATGGGATCTTCTATATATTTATAGATATAGTCTAGTTGTCCCGCCCAGCTTCGCTTGGGTGAAAAAAATAAAAGCCATGGACCCAGTGGCGCCACCTATGGGTCCAATTGTGAATCTAAACCATTCTCGAAACCACCTGAAGACACACGGAAAATTTTATTAAAATCGGTCCAGCCGTTTACGATTCTATAAAGGACAAACATTCATTTTTATATTTATAGAAGATAAAGAATTGAAAAACATACATATCATCACGCCAAGTCCCTAACGGGGTAGGCTGAGAGTATAGAGCCCCAGTTCTCTCTAGACTTACATGCCTCTTGCGCCTCGTACACATTCATCAGTCTCTTTATACATGCTCGTCGGTTTCGAGTACGCTTGACGTTCCCGTCCTTGAGCGTCCGATTGATTTCATCTAGGTAGTTGGAACGTGGTCTTCTTCTGCCTCTTCTTGTACACACTTTCGCTTTGTATATGTTTCGTCAATCTTATCGTCTCTATATGTCCAAACCAACCTAACATGCCTTTCTTCATCTTTTCAATCACACCCCCGTTCACACCCGTTGATTTGAGAATCTCTTCATTGCGGATTCGATCTAAGATCGTTACTCCGAACTGAATAAAAAACCCCAAAAATTGCCCGACTTGTCTCGACTCTACTAAACGTAAAGAAACCTACGTACGTAAACGTAATAAAACGTGAAGAACGACTCTCTCGCAATTGTTTTTTCCAGATGACATTTGTATTTCGCGCCATAATCAATCTATGGTACGCGCCAGTTTTACTTGTTATCGTCTATGGTATCCCATAACAATATGCAATAAATACGATTCTTGGTATCCAATTAATATTGTTTTATATTTGAGCATCATCTATGTTTATGCGTTGAAATAAATTAATTAAGTTTATTAATAACTAATTTAAATTATTTTAAAGGTCACAAATAACACTTAGTTAAATGTATAAATAATCGATTAAAAAAAAAATTGAATCATTGAAATCAAACATTGAATCGAGTTCTTATTTTAAAACGCAAGTGAAGAACGACTCTCTTGCAATTGTTTTTCCCAGATAACATTGGTACTTCGCGCCATAAAAAGCAATGGTCGAAAAACGTGTTTTTTTTATTTAACGCTTTGCGGGTGGAGTTTCATAAAATCCGTTCTTAGCTGACCTCTACATCGCGTAAGGAATACTTCTACCAAATTTCAAGTCAATCGGCCTTATAGTTCCTGAGATTTCGTGATGAGTCAGTTCAAAAATGGGATCTCCTATATATATATAGATTACAGTTACCACCGTTTACAAGACTGAAAACCTGTCAAGATAAAAAAATGCCGAAATAAACTACTCGGTACTTATATGCTTTTTAACATTGGTCAGTGCCACCCACGAAGACGCACCCCACTATTCAAGTTTATAGTATAGGTGTGCAACCTTCCACTAATGTATGAGTATTGTCGGTACACACTGATTCCCTGAGTGCACACGCACACTACAATGAACAGACTCAGGTTATAATCCCCGCATTCCGCGACCCCTCAACTAGAAATAGTGGGGCGCGTCTTCATGGATGGCACTATCTATATCGTTCATTCTGACTACTGACCTTCCTCTCTGACAATAGTCCTGACGCCGTGTAAGAACCCCTTGAACCTGGGCTTCTCCATTCTCATATCGTTGATGAACTTCACTTTGACAGTCTCCATGGGTGTCACCGCGAAGATGGCCTCGGCCACACCAGCGGACAGACCGCAAGCCAACTTGCCAGTCGTCGAGAGCGTGCCATTCTCATTGACCATGTATAGCTTTGCTTGCTCGAACACACCGAATCTGTGATAGAAAGAAATTATTTATTTATAATCAAACAAAATCCTTCGTAATATTTGTTCTATTTCATTGGTAGTTTTTGTTACTGCATATTTTTTCTGGAATAAAACACACATTAATCTATATATATATAGGAGATCCCATTTTTGAACTGACTCATCACGAAATCTCAGGAACTATAAGGCCGATTGACTTGAAATTCGGTAGAAGTATTCCTTACGCGATGTAGAGGTCAGCTAAGAACGGATTTTATGAAACTCCACCCGCAAGGCGTTAAATAAAAAAAACACGTTTTTCAACCATTGCTTTTTATGGCGCGAAGTACCAATGTTATCTGGGAAAAACAATTGCAAGAGAGTCGTTCTTCACTTGCGTTTTAAAATAAGAATTCGATTCAATGTTCATTATTATTTAAAGATTTTAAACTTTTTTTTTATTCTTTTTTTGGAATCGATTATTTATACATTTAACCAAGTGTTATTTGTGACCATTATAATAATTTAAATTTGTTAATAATAAATTTAATTAATTTATTTCAACGCATAAACATAGATGATGCTCAAATATAAAACAATATTAATCGGAAACCAAGAATCGTATTGATTGTATATTGTTATGGGATACCATAGACGATAAGAAGTAAAACTAGCGCGTACCATGGATTCATTATGGCGCGAAATACAAATGTCATCTGGAAAAAACAATTGCGAGAGAGTCGTTCTTCACTTACGTTTAGTAGAGTAGGGACAAGTCGGGCAATATTTGTGTTTTTTTTTCAGTTCGGAGTAACGATCTTAGATAGAATCTCTTCAGATTCTCAAATCAACGGGTGTGAACGGGGGTGTGATTGAAAAGATGAAGAAAGGCATGTTAGGTTGGTTTGGACATATAGAGATGATAATATTGACGAAACAGATATATAAAGCGAAAGTGTGTACAAGAAGAGGCAGAAGAAGACCACGTTCCAACTACCTAGATGAAATCAATCGGACGCTCAAGGACGGGAACGTCAAGAGTACTCGAAACCGACGAGCATGCATAAAGAGACTGATGAATGATGAATGTGTACGAGGCGCAAGAGGTATGTAAGTC
>JACCPG010000240.1:33217-48130 GCA_016069955.1 Drepana arcuata
ACGCGTTTACAACCCGTATGCTCGCCGACTCGCCGCCTGCGCGCAGCGGCTTGGCAACGTCGCGTGTCAGGCACGTAGCGTGTCGGCACCGGCAAAATATTCTTGCCGACATTTGTTGACGCTCCGTGCATGGCACGCGACGGTGTTGGTCGGTGACGGAACGGTCTAGTGGGCACAGTGTCATACTTTTCAATACAAACTACTGAGCAGAATTGGATGAAATTTGGCACTGAGATAGTTTTTTTTTATTAGCTGGATTGACACATATTGTTTTAAACAGAAAAAAATCCAGTACATATAACCGAATGAAATCAAATTTTACGAAGGCGAAACCGCGGGGCCTATTAATAATTATAAATGCGAACGTTTGTTGCTCTTTAAGACTATTGTACAGAATTGGGTACAATTTGGCACAGAGATAGATTATTAGGTGGATTAACACAAAAGCTGTTTAAAAAAAACCCTTAAAATCACATATAGTTTTTTCATAACATGAAGAAGTTCATCGACTTTGTGATACACTTCTGTATCTCAACAGCATTGACCGTGAGCACTAGGTCACAGTGGATACACGGAAGGTCAACAGCCTCTCATTAGATAATTCAGTGACACCAGACTATTACGCATGATCGATCGTACACGGATGAGATAACCGAAATTTTAATTCTTCACACATCTACATAGACTTTTAGGCTGAACTGCAAGTGATATTTGCTTGCTAAGCATACTGCTTTATAAAAAAAAACGCCGAATTTGAAAAAGGGGAACCAATGTAAGGTCTAGTGGTTAGAGCTCCTGACTGCGAAACTTGAGGTCGCGGGTTCGAATTTCGCTGAGGGCAGATATTTGTGTGATGAACACGAGTATTTGTACCATAGTCTTGGATGTCCTATGTATATATGTATACATATATATATCGTTGTCTAGTTACCATAACACAAGCTTTGCTTAATTTGGGACTAGGTCAATTTGTGTGGAATTGTTCTAAGGTATTTATTATTTATTAATGCCAAATTTAAAAAAGGGGAACAAATGTAAAAATAAAACCGGGCAATTTGTGTCTCCATTACTTCTCCTAGCAGGGTTTCCCTTGCAATTAATACACATACATGACCTTCAATATATGTCCTCTGTATGACTTAGAATAAAAGGTTTTTTATGAGTTCGTTTGCAAGGTTCAGAATCTAAATAAGTATGTACTTTGATGTAAATGTAAACACATGTTAATATCCTACTCTCTTGGAAGTTGTTGTAAGTGGCAAATATAAATTAGAGTCGGCGACGCGCGATTGATACCCCTGGTGTTGCAAGCCATAGGTGGCGGTAACCGCTTACCATCAGGCGGGCCGCATGCTTAATTGCCACCCATGTGGTATAAAAAAAAAACTTTTGCATGCTTGGTGATAACATAACTTAAGGAATTGTGATACCAAGCTATCACTTGTATTGTCCATATAGTTAAAGATGAAATGCAGGTACTGAGAGTTTTATGGGAAAAGAAAATTCCTGCAAAAAGTATCCTCAGATCATTTTCGAAGAACCCTATACTGAATTCTTTTGGGGAAACTTCAGCATGTAGCAGTATTCATTCCACACCTTGAACATACAAAATACAAATAAGCTCCTTTGTGACCACAGAATATAATATAAATAATGTAGCAGATGGTGATCAATACATTTTAATCTTTGGTTGTGATGATAGAGTGTGACTGCGGGCATCATATTCACTTATTCCTCAAAGCAATCACATCACACGGATAGTAACACTACTACTATCACATCAGAAACCTGATAGTAACAATTACTCAAACCCAATTATGACAATGCTATAAATTTAAGCATACAGACCATGCAGTTTATCTTGATAAGATATTTATATCATGGATCTATATAATATGAAGGTTGTGGTATATAATATAAAGGTTGTATGAATTCCCAGGGCAATACATTGAGCAAAAAAAAATTGTTTGTTCTAAGCTTATTATCTTTTTTATAAAAGTACTCGGTTATAAGTAGTATAGGCCAGTCTCATCATGTATTTTTTAATCTGTTTAAGAATGCATTATATGTATAAGAAATCAAATAAGTTAAGGAAATTAATGACATATTCAAAATATTTTATTTAAGTTAATGATTTTATTGGAATATAATAATTTAAGGACAAATCTATACACACTTAATACAAATAAAGATTTTATCAACCAAAGTTAAATGATGGCTTGCTGTTTGTGCATCTGATCTGAAGGAAATGATCATACTTAACAACTACAAATAATATGGTCAGCCTAAATTTAGAAAAAATATGTATATATTTATATTGGCCGCTACTCGATTTTAAATAAACAATTTCAGTTATCGAGAAGTAAATTTCGAGTCATCTGCCAAACTAAGCATGTTTGTTCATTCTATTCACGGCGAGCAAAGTCCATAACAACACTCCAACGGAATCACTTTCAAGGTCTTCTAACCTCGAAATCGACAAAACTACAATCAGAATCCAATTGGAATTACTATTCCGGAAAAGTACACTTCTCCAGATATTATTAATTTATAATTCTGACGCAATCGATGTCCATAACAAGTTTATTACAGAAAACCACGAAACCATATTGTTTACAAATACGGTTTCGCAAGGCAATTACTGAATGAAAATAAGTGTGAATACAAATGCGCTTTATGCACTGACCTTTTTCGTCTAACTGCAGCTGTGTTTTCACGTATTCGGTCGGGAATGTAATACAAATTTCAATGCCTCCAGTAATTCCGCCGGCCACTACTCCTTTCAGCCCAACTGCCCCGGATCCTCCAGCCGCAGCCGCTGCTCCACTTTCCGTCATCCATGGCCTCGAGAATGGATTTTTAAAAGTCCCTGACTTAGAAGACATTATTAAAATTTAAGTCGTGTTTGACAACGACGACGACAACCACCTCTCACAACAAATGTTTCGCGACTGGGCTGACTTGACTTGACTTGATGTCTTGATGTTCGGCACGGCTCGGCTGACTATCTGTTCATAACAACACACTTTGATCACTATCTATACTATCTATAGGTATCAATATTAGGAATCCAACCAGTATGAATGAAATAGCTATAACTGTCAGATTCTAGTTAATCTGTTAAACTTGAGTGTCTTGTTTGTGTGTTGATAATTTATTTTATCGGTACATACATACCATCATGCATGCATGATCATGATACGAATCTCTCTGCTTCTTAAAGTTTATGAGTTATAAAATATTGTTTAAATTTATAGAAGTACTTATATAAAAGAACAAAATTAAGGAAAAAATAATAACTGAACCACTGTCATTATGATTTATAGATCTATATTAGATAAACTAGAATCACTGTGTACGATGCTTGAAGTAATAATAAAAAAAAAACCTACGTAATAATAGCAGTATGATCTCTGACCTTAGCGCGTTTCAAAAACAATGGATTCGTAAATAATACATTTACTCTATTTATAATAATCAAATAATAATACCAATCAAATCTGAAGTCAAAAACCCTGGCTGGAGGCTTAGATCTCGCTTTTGCCCGTATAAGTAGCAAAAGTTCCCGGAACTCACGCTACGAGAGACTACAAAAAAAAAAAATTAAACAAGAATGCGTAAACTCAAGCTACGTGAGACAAAAAAAAAAATTAATCAATTTCATTCGTTCATTTTACTCAGTCACTCACTCACTCACTCATTAATTACCGCTTTGTGGACGACACAGGATTGCACAGGATTTTAGAAATTGGTTATTTTACTGTTTGTAAATGAAATTTTAAGAAAAGAAGTTATATTGAATAAATAAAAATGGCTCTAAGAACCTACGGCGATAAGCCGATAAGCTTTCAGATAGAAGAAGGCGGGGAATTCTATTGTGTTGGATCTGAGGTAAAACTGTTGACGCATAACAAACACTAGCGGTATCCCTGTATTTAAGCTTCAAAGACGGCTGCTTAGAGTAAACGTCTCGATACCGCATGCAGCGTAATCAGGATCATGTAAATTTTCGGGCTACTCATGAGTCGTTACCTAGTTTAAATACGTAAGGTGCCAGCAAAAAGAACAAACGTTTTGGAGATTCCCTCTCACTGCCAGCACTGAGCTCTGGACATACTCACAGTAGAAACACAAAACTTCTACTTCAATAGTAGAACGAAATAACACGTCTGAATAATGTATGTACAGAAAACAAAATATATTCACACACACAAGACTAAATAACATAATTAAAGACCTATTCAAGGGTCCCCGGAAGGCGTAGGCAGTGTTTCCACACTCTCGTTTCGCCGCATATGTTAGCTTATGACGAGTCTATCAACCTTTCCTAAGCATGACCTTGCATATGTCTTTGAATGTCTCCTTAATTATATGCAGGCTTTCTATAATATTTAGTTTAGCATGAACTTAATTTTTACAGGTGGGTAACTACCTGCGTTTGTTTCGTGGGTCCCTCTACAAGAAGTACCCGGGCATGGCCCGGCGTACTTTAACTAATGAAGAAAGAAAACGCCTCGTTGACAATGGACTAGGTCCCCATGTACTGTCCAGCTCGGTTTCTCTGCTCAAGGCATCTGAAGTTGAGGATATTATTGAAGGAAACGATGACAAGTAAGTTTAATAATTCTATAGCACTTAATTATGCATACAAAATATCTGCTTCGTAAATTGTTTGCGTAAATATATGGTTATCTGTATACGAAAGGTGTGTTCTATGATGACTACCTTTTTTAGTTTAATATATGGAGTCAAACATGAATGCAGTCTCCTGATGGTTAGCAGTTAATTAAAAACATCACTGCTTGATGGTAGACATATCCATAGAGCAGGAACCTGGACATTTATAGTAACAATTTGCCTTTATATTTCAGGTACAAAGCAGTGTCAGTTAGTCAGGAACTAGCAACCCCGAGGGAGAGTAAGAGCAAGAAGCCGCACAACCCATCATGGATGCCGGTGATGCCCAACTCCTCGCACCTTGATGCTGTACCACAAGCTACACCTATTAGCAGGACTAGGGTTCATAATAAGAAGGTATACTTTTAGGGCTATAAAGTTAACATGTAAGACGTTGATTGAATAATTGCTAAAGCCCGGCGACCCAAAGCTTCTACCCGACTTTCTTTCTAAGGAAAATGTAAATAATAAAAAGCCAAAGTAGTAGGGAAAGCTTAAATAAGGCCCATCATAGGTCCTTTTTTTTATCTTATTAAGGACTAGCAGACCTGGCCACGCTTTGCTGTGGCTAAGGTTTTTATTATAATACATTATAAATGAATATCATGTCAAAAATAATATTTTGACCAAGTTTCATACCTATGGAAGGAATAGTTGAAAAACGTGTTTTTTTATTAAACGCAAATAATACGCAAATATATAACGTTAATAGCGGGTGGAGTTTCATAAAATCTCTTCTGACCTGTAAACCTACCAAATTTCAAGTCAATCGGCCTTATAGTTCCCAAGATTTCGTGATGAGTGAGTATATTTATATAGATTTATGATATTTTTCTTCAGGTGAGAACATTCCCGTTGTGTTTCGATGACACAGACATGACAGCCATGCTAGAGAATGCGTCACAGAAGCAGGTGCTGGTGCCCATCAGACTGGACATGGAGATTGAGGGGCAAAAGCTGAGAGACACCTTTACATGGAATAAAAATGGTGATTAATTTTATAAATCAAAGATGTCAAGAGTAATTGGTGAGCATAGATATTCTAAGTATGACAAATGTAAATGATGCAAAAAGAGATCTGTATGCTTAGTTCTCTACTAACGACCCCCATGAGGTCCTTGGTTGAATAATATGTGTTACCAATATAACAATGCCCACTTTCTTTAACCTTCAAACTCATACAAGGACTCATGAGTAAAAAAAAACTAATTAGCCCTTGTCATCCCTCTGCTGGACAGAGACCTCCACTCCAAAACCTTCCGATCTGGTAGCCAATGAACACTATCATCAATTCTTTGACTTTAGACCTCTTTTGTTTCATCAACATTCATAAATCACGTCATACATGCTCGCCAGCTTTGTACTCTTTGATTTTTCTTTGATTCAAATGCTTGAAATTTCAACTGCACTGTGCGGTAAATGTACAAATATATCTCGTATGCCACCGTGGCTCGAACCAGCGACCATGCTAGCAGACGGCACGGCGTTAACGTTGCAGAGTCGATAATAACCCCGGAGCAGTTCGCGGAAGTGGTGTGCGACGACCTGGAGCTGAACACGAGCACGTTCATCCCGGCCATCGCGGCCTCTATCCGGCAGCAGAGCGAGGCCTTCCCCAGCGAGCCGCCCGCCATCCTCGAGGAGCACGCCGACCAGCGCGTGCTCGTCAAGCTCAACATACACGTCGGGAACACCTCTCTCGTCGACCAGGTACGGGGCCTCTAGCTAAAACTGACAGGGGTCCTTGGATCACAATTGGGACAAGGGTCCCCGAAGGGGTAGGCAGTACCCACACATCCATTTTCCGCCAGAGATATATTTTAGGTGACAATGTGGCCGTTATTGAAGCACAACTATACATATGCCTTTGAATTGTTTCTCAGACGTGGTGGCCCAGTGGTTCCAGTAGTTGCCTGCAACACAAGGATTGCAAGTTGGAATCCCGACTGTACCAATGAGTTTTCTGAACTTAAATACATTGTTAAGTCACATGATGAGATTTACTGTGAAGGAAAACATAGAGGAACCCTGCATAAGTTTGAGATTAAATTCACAGGCGTATGTACAATCGCGCTTGTGTAACGGCGATAGACTTGCCATCTGTCACGTTGGAATGGCAATAAATCATCGTATTGAATACCATTTCTGGGACCCTTGTACGTTGGGAAGGCGTACTTTGCAGGGCACAAGGTTTCTTGGAAGGGTTTGAAAAATAAAACTGTACAGAAAAGTGCTTGTATAAAACATTTATTTTATTCAATTATTCAGGTGGAATGGGACATGTCGGAGAAAGAGAACAATCCTGAACAGTTTGCGATGAAGCTTTGCGCCGAGCTAGGCCTCGGTGGCGAGTTCGTAACGGGCATAGCGTACAGTGTGCGCGGACAGCTGGGTTGGCATCAGAGAACATATGCCTTTAGCGAGGCCCCCTTGCCTGTGGTTGAGGTAAGTAATGTGTTCTTTTTTTAATGGAATTGATTTAAAATATTTGGTGGATTTTTTCTTGTCTTTGGTTAATAAGTTTGCAAACAATCATATGGCCCACGGACGAATAGCTTTCTTCACCGTGGTGGTGAAGGAAGGTGAAGCTCGTGTTGTGATTAATGAATGGACTTAAGTTCAGAAAAACTCATTGGTACGTGATTCCACTTGGTCCCCACAAGTTATCAATATTTTATATGTCTCTCTATCTTATGTGTATGTGTGTGTGTGTAGAGTCCGTACCGCCAGCCGTCGGAGGCGGAGCAGTGGGCGCCGCACCTGGAGACGCTGACCAACGCCGAGATGGAGAAAAAGATACGCGACCAGGACCGCAACACGCGCCGCATGCGACGCCTCGCCAACACCACGCCCGGTTGGTAGCTACAACATACACACACACGCACACTTACACACACACACGCTTACACACACACTGGGCTGGAAATTATAGAATTTACCACTCACCATTAGAAATTAAACCTATTTTGACTACAGGCCTTAATAGACCAATATATAGGATGTCCAATAAACCGAGGCACTTGCGTCAATATACAGTATTTACTAATTCTGTTACCCGCCTCTGGACAACTCTTCAATAGGTAATGTGTTATATTTTTTCTTATTATATATAATGTTCAATGTTATCTGAACGAGTGTTCTTTTTGTTTGGATATCCTGTATCATTGGTTTTACGAAAAAAAGTAAAAAAATTGATAGTTAAAATTGATTACTGGCCAGTGTCATTTTATTGTGTTCATTAAAGTAAGTACAGGATTAGTGAGCTACATTTAAAGTTGTCTTTGCTCAACTCAAATGTAGATAACTAATTGATATATATTGCTTTGTACAGAAACAGGGAGACATTTATTCAAACAGAAAAAAAAAACTATTTAATTCTAAACGGTTTTTGATCAGTGTTTTTGTCCATCATTATAGAATCAATTTATTATTTATACACAATAGATAATATTAATTAGTCAGTACCAAGTCATTATAGAATAGTTAACCAAGTATTTAATGTCCCACCAAACCAATAGAATAATTATAGAAATGCAATTCTATGCCAAACACAATTATTTATTATTCATACAATAGTTACAAACTCAAGCAACAATATACGAAAGTATTAAATCGCGCTTTTGATCATGTGGATTATTTAAGGCGAGTCAATTATTTTCTTCAAGAATATTCTCCATTGTTAAAGATACCCGAAGTATGTCACATTGTTATTATTTATACATATATTTATTGTTTATGAAGTGTCAAAGGTAATTTATATGTTATTTATTCAGTGGAGTCCACTTCAGCTAACGTTTTGAAAAATTTGCTAAAATTTTGCGTAAGCTAATTTCTGCATGAAGAAGGAATATCATTTGATAGACAGCGTATATACAACCCGATATGTATTTACAACCCGAAGACATAATAAACCTTATTGGGTCAACCCCTTGTGGGAAGGCGTGAGAATATATAATATTATTTTGTTTTATATTTTTTATTTATAAACGGGTGTTTGTAAAAGGGTAGGTTATAAGGGCAGAGGAACTTAATTAATAAAAATTATGATTATTTAAATCCCTAGATTAATGAAATATAGTCCTTAATTTTATATACACAACAAATTAGTACATTTGATGCCTTTTTCAAGTACAATTTCGTAATAGATGTTATAGTTAATTTTATAATGTAAATAGCACGAAAGAGACTTAATCAAACTGATGTGTTTGGTGCGCACACTGCCAAATATGCACGAACAAATAATTTATTGATGTTTTAGACATTGTTACGCTAATGTTAATGTCCGTGCGGTATTTACGGATATTTTAAAAAGTAAGTGGACTGTTATATTCTATCACAATTAAAGATTTTCCAAATTTTTATCATTCGTTTCATTTGGATAACCTAGTCAGAACTAACAATTGCGCTTCATCGTTTTTACAATGGCTGATTAAATTGACACACAATCTGATTACAATACCTACTTAAATTGTTGTAGAATATAATTTATTTACGCGTATTTTACAATTTATTAGAATACATCTTATATAAAACTAGCTGTATCCTGCCACGCTTCGCTGTGGATATGTGACTGATGCAAAAAATTGATAAAAACAATCCTTGATGCGGATTATATATCATGCTAAAATTTCAGCTCGATCGGTGCAGAACTTTTTGAGTTTTTGAAGCGTACACAAACCAACATAACATGTTTATATATATATATATAGATTTAATATCAGGTCATTTGTCGTTACCGAAAATAATGATGTCTATATACAACGTGCTTTAGAAAATGGAATGGTTGCTCAAATATAGGACTTAATATACGGAAGCAAATAAAAAAAAAACCTCATTCTCACGCCATCCAATAAGGGTCCCCCAAATAGTACCCATTTTCCATCAGATATATAGATAGTGCCATCCACTAACACGCGCCCCACCAATTTATAATCGAGGGGGTCGCGGGGAGTATGACCCGACTCTATTAATTGTAGTGTGCGTGTGTAATCCTAGGTAATTAATATGCACCGATAATACTAAAACATTAGTGGAAGGTTGCACACTTCACTACAAACTATAAGGAAGAATAGTCTTCGTGGATGGCACTCTGTATCTTATATTTTAGGTGCCAACGTGTTCTGTGTAAAACACGTTCTTTCTTTTCAAATTGGAAATTTCTTTTCAAAGGGAAACTTATAATACTCACTGAGGTCATTACCTCAGTGAGTATTATAAGTTTCCCTTGACTAAAGTTGTCTTTGGAGATATTCGTTTTATTACATCGCCATATTCAAAACACCCTTTTAAATTCTAGAAGGCAGTTGTTCTATTTTCGAGACGGTCACACAAAGTTGTTATGTACACGAAGTTTGATTTTGTTATTTTCTGGTGACAGATGTGTCGTTGAGTCGCGCCGTCAACCGCCTGATTCGCGCAGACGAAGCCCTCTTCCAAACAACGCCGGAAAAGAGGAGGAAAAAGATATAACCACCCACTATAAACTGCTAATAATGTGCTGTGTCTCTATAGGATTAAGTATGTACTGAAGTTAACGATTCTCCTTAAATAACTCAGGGATTCCCTAAGTGATTGATATCGATCCTTAAAAGGTGAAAATCTCGACAAGTCAATAAGTGTGTACAAGTCTTATAGGCACGTTTTGACTTGCTCTATATTAGATGCAAAATGTAGACTGGATTTTATAAGTAATTTGGCTATGGCGATCGGAGAGGTATGTGGAATATCTAAATTTTAGAATAGGGGTCTTTTCTTTCTTGCCCAAGAAAGTTTGGGAATCCCTGCATCATATGATCTGGGAAATGCTTTTTCAATCATCATTATATTTTATATCTTAAAGTCCCCCGCCGCGTCTGTCTGTCTGTTCGCGATAAACCAACGGCTGAACGGATTGTCATGCGGTTTTCACCATTAGACAGATTAATTCGCGAGGAAGGTTTATGTGTACAATTTGCTAAGATTTTGTGTAGTTTGGTCGAAATATATTGCAAATTATTGGAAATGTCGGAAAACGATTGTTTGAAAAAGTCAAGTATGGGAGTTCTCATCGAAAACTCTACCGTAATCCATTTGAAATATAAAAAAAATATGTATGTACCCGAGCGAAGCCGGGGTAACGCAGTTAGTCGCTAATTACATGATAAAGCATTTTGGGCAAATTTTGTAATTTTTTTCATTTTAATGTTATAATTGACACAGCCATAGTAATTAAGTATGATTAGAAAGTTTAAGACTTGAACGTAATGAGAATCGTATTGGTATTAAGTGAATATGTTTTAATTGAAATTACAGAGGATGATAATCTTCAGGCCCGTTACCGAAAGTGCAGTGGGTCGGTTAGGTCTTGCTATTGTATACATGTATTGCATTAATAAGGATAATAATTATAATAAAATAACAGTAATATCTACTGTATACAAGTCATTTGTGTAATCGCTATAATAATTGAGATTGCCAAGATGCAGGACGGAGGAGGCAGGAGTTCGTCTATCTTCGAATAGTACATACATTTTACATCGTACATGATTTCCAGTTCCACCAGAGCCTTGGCCGAGTGGTTCGCGTTGTTTGCACGTTCGAGCCCCCGATATCACCAATGATTTTTTCCCCTTTTTAAGTATCAGTACCTGGATGACCGAGCTCGGTATTTTTCAGATTTTTTTTTTTCGTGCGAATGACATACTTATGACAACCAAACACTCATTGGCTTAAAGTTTGTTGCTTAGCAACGCTTTATTGTTGTTGTGTCGGTAAAGCAGTAGTGAAATCCATATTCTAAGGAAATTGTTGGAGATTTTCAATGCCTAAAAACACGGATAAAACGACTTTTTTTTTTAAATGAAACCTAGCTAGATCGATTTATCGCCCCCGAAATCTCCACCTTACCTTTCATGAAAATCGTTGGAGCCGTTTCCGAGATTCAGATTATATATATAGATATATACAAGAATTGCTCGTTTAAAGGTATAAGATTATTATTGATTAGTCATTCTACGAGCTTTACGGTGAAGGAAATCATCGAGAGGAACCTGTATACGTTTGAGAAGAAATGCGTATCTGAGCAAGGGCGATGGACTCGCCATGTGTCACGTTCCTCAAATAATCTCCCCGGTTACCTTTTTTAACAGTTTTCCCCTTCACGTAGGGGTAGAAAAAGATTAGACTTACATATAAACTCTGTACGAGAGCAGAAATTAATAATAATAATAAAGAGCCTCGACCAACACCTCAAGAGGCTCTCGTTAGACAGTTGGATCAAGTGCCTGATACAGAAAGCAGTACTGCTCGAAACGGCAAGTATTGTGAGGAGGTTTCTTTCTCTGGGACCCTAACCGCCGGTACCTTGGACCCTGATCCCGATACCGGTGGGCCCCTATATTTTATATTTTTAAATATGTTATATATATTATTATTATTATTATTTATAATTCTTTATTTAAAATACATCTTATAGATTACATTTATATATATATATATATATATATATATATATATATATATATGTATATATATATATATATATATAAACACTCGTGTTCATCACACTAATACCGGAGTCGAACCTGCAACCTCAAGTTTCGCACTCGGGAGCTATCACCAAAAACCACCGTCAAAAAGGGTTTACTGCTACTATATAATAATATAACCGATATTAGTTTATCCCAGATTACCCCGAAGGGGTAAGCTGATGTGTGTAGGTAGTAGGTACAAATACACCCATTGTTCGCCTGAGATATATTTTAAGTGCTAATGCCACAGATGGCGAGTCCATCGCCGTTTCTCCAGCACGACTATACATACGCCTTTGAATTTCTTCTCAGACGTATGCAGGTTTCCTCTCGATGTTTACCTTCGCCGTAAAGCTCGTGGTGTGACTAATAACCGAACTTAGGTTCAGAAAAATTTCCTGGCACTGTCGGGATTCGAACATGCAATTTATGCTCACGATACCGAATCACTTGCCCGTTGCCACTGTCTTAGCAGCATAATGCTAGCATACCCTCTGTTGTCAACACAATATAATAATTCTCCCCCTTCCCCAAGGAGAGCTTATTATTGTAAACCTTATTCATCGCGCTGGCACACAACAGAAAAAGAAACTGGCTACGGACTTCTACAAGGTGGAGGTCCTGCCCCAGTCGGGCAGGTGCAAATTCCAACGGGAAACCCATTATGCCTTTCCTCTCTTAAAAGTCTCTCTTTTTTACGTATATCCCTCGATCTATATTCACTACGGTAAGATGCGACAACAGAAATGATTTTCAAGTGAATAATAACTTGAAAATCATTTCTGTTGTCGGACGATTACTTAGAAGTGATGATATCAATTAAAGTGAGTAAGTATATATTTATCAAATAACCTCTAACACGTAATCGAAGTTGTTTCAAAGTTATTTGTTAAACGAATTTAACTTTAGTTTATCTTATACCCAAAGTTAGACACAAAGTTGGGATTAACTTCCGGCTTGTAAACTCGGGAAATTTCACATTCTGTTGATATCGTTTAATACTTACCTATATATCTTGACGGCCGTCTGGTTTAGTGGTCCTGACTGCAAAACCTGAGGTAGCGGGTTCGAATCCCGCTAAGGGCAGATATTTGTGTGATGAACACGAGTATTTGTACCTTATTCTTGGATGTCCTATGTATTTATGTATATATCTATCTATATAAGTAAATATATCGTTGTCTAGTTATCACAATACAAGCTTTGCTTAATTTGGAACTAGGTCAATTTGCGTGGAATCGTCCCAAGGTATTTATTATTATTTTTATTATTTATTATATCGCACCAGCTGTACCCCGCAGTTTGATTATAGTTATTGATTTAATAAGTATTTTTTCTATTTTTTTCTGAAATAAAACACACCCTATGTGCCATTCCAGCTATCTGCTATCTAAGAATCTATCTCTGTGCGAAATTTCTTCCGATTCCGTTCAGTATTTTTGGGTAAAAGAGGAACAATAACCTCACAAACATTCGCATTTAAAATATTTGTATATTTTATAGTGAAGAGATTTTTTTGTTATGGTTTAAATCTTCACGTCAAAACTTCTAATTTCTAAAGTCAGTGGTGTGATCACCACCGTCTTAGCCTATCATACATATTGGTAGTATGTGTATGTGGTAGTACTTGAGAAATTACCACATAGTTTATGTTTTAAAAGAGTTTGTGAAGAAATTATATATATATATCCTCACGCCTTCCCACAAGGGTCCCCGAAGGGGTAGGCAGAGGTGTATAGGTAATACCCACACACCCACTTTCCGCCAGAGGTATATTAGGTGCCAACGTGACAGATGGCGAGTCCATCGCCGTTACTCAGCGACTTTACATACGCCTACGAATTTCTTCTCAGACGTATGCAGGTTTCCTCTCGATGTTTTCCTTCACTGTAAAGCTCGTGGTGTGACTAATCACTGTACTTAAGTTTAGAAAAACTCATTGGTACAGTCGGGATTCGAACTTGCGACCTTTGCGTCGCAGGCAACTGCTCGAACCACTCGGTCACCACGGCTCAATTAAGAATGTGAAGAATGTGAAGAAATTAAAAGACGTGTAAACGTGCTAACGGCGACGGACTCACCATCTGTCACGTTAGCACCTAAATTACATCTCTGGAGGAAAGTGGGTGTGTGGGTACTACGTTTACACCTCAGCCTACCCCTTCACGATCCCTTGTGGGACAGGCGTGAGGCTAAAAACTAAAATTATCTTCTTCAAAATCTCTTACATTTATTGACACGACAAGACCCTAGCAGAGTAGGAAAAGAGAGAAGAGCGCCATTTATCTCAGGCTTTCAGACCTCTCGCTTCATATAATGTGTTGGCAGCATAATGGGACTAATCCCTCTGTAACACAATGTAACAATCCTCCCCCCTCCCCAAGGAGTTCATAACTGGTTACCTTATTCACCGCGTAGGAACACAACACAATAAATTGTGTTATTTGGCTACGGACTTCTACAAGGTGGAGGTCCTGCCCCAGTCGGGCAGCTCTAATTCGAACGGGAAACCCGTTATGCCCTATCTCTCTTAAAGTCCCTAGCAGAGTAGGAAAAGAGAGAAGAGCGCACTTTAACTCTCTCTAAAGATCTCTGTCGCTTCATTAACATTTATCAGCCTCTTTATCATAAATTGTGACTTGATTGCACTCATGATATTCCTATCCTTGAGTGTTCGATCGATTTGGATATTATATACCTATGTCTATCTACACTAATAATATAAAGA
>JACCPG010000241.1:7328-76202 GCA_016069955.1 Drepana arcuata
AAAAAAAAAGTGTGATAAAAAGAATACTACTCTGGCTTTGCACCCGCAATGCTGTATGTTTTTTTATACCACATATGTGGCCATCAAGCACATGGCCTGTCTGATGATAGCGTAACTAACTAACGCTCGCAACACCAAGAATATCGTTCGCCCGTTGCCGACCCCACAGGAAACTTTTCACGCCCTCAAGAAGAACTGAATATAGGCAGAACTTCGCTGGATAGCGGATACCTTATGCATCGTTTACGGTAGCCCTCTTAATAACTGAAATCTCAATCAACTTATAAATGAGACTTCTAAATACATCGTGCCGGAACCAGGTCCCATTAACGCCAAGTCAAACTCGCTGTGTCCCGGTTCTTGAGAAGGCTGCTTGTATTGACGGCATGAATTATATTTCTAATTTTAGGTGCTAGAGAGTGATGTGCTGGTGCATCTTAAAGACTATAACTTCCTGGAAAACTGCCTAGACGTTCTCGTCGAGTTTTGCAACACTAAAGAGTATAATCATTGTATTGGTGAGTGCCGCTTCAATCACTTCAGCTCTAAGAGTACAAAACAAAGTTTATCATTCACGAGTTCCAGATAAGACCGGATGTTCAACCTAGTTAAGATTAGGCTATGAATACTCTGAGACCGAGATTGATACAAAATGGTTTCTCACATACATATGTCATCACGCCGATCCCTTCCGGGGTAGGCAAAGAGAGTAGAGCGACAACACCTTTAGACTAGACTTCTAGACCTTTTTTCGCTACATCAACGTTCATCACTCTCTTATACGTCGGTTTCCAAAAATCTTAACGTTCCCTTGATTAATGCGAATGCGATCGAATAGTTTCATACGTTAATTTACTGTATTGTGTGTTTATTTATTCATCGATTTCAGTCATGTGTTGTCACACGATTGTATATAAATTAAGTTCATCTGACGCAGTTAGTAGTGCGCGCAGAATTTTAATTAAATACATTTATTACGTAAGCTAGTATGGAGAATTATTTTAACACATTAGAAACCGGGAGGCCCCCAAAGAAATTGGATAATGTCTACGGATACGGATTTAGCAGCTAGTTAGCATTATTATTGACATTTTAAACGAAGCCTGCGATGGTAACTTCAAATTATTAATAATAAACCGTTATTATTATCTAGCTATTTGTTATTTGGTATTGTTATTATTGTCTAGCAATCTAGAACTTTTAACCTGAGTTCTATAGAGAGTATGAGTAAGAGTAGAGAGTAAGAGTTCTATAGCAATCTTAGTTAACTATTCGAATTATAATAATATATAATAATATAATATATCCTCACGCCTTCCCACAAGGGTCCCCGAAGGGGTAGGCAGAGGTGTATAGGTAATACCCACACACCCACTTTCCGCCAGAGGTATATTAGGTGCCAACGTGACAGATGGCGAGTCATCGCCGTTACTCAAGCACGACTATACATACGCCTTTGAATTTCTTCTCAGACGTATGCAGGTTTCCTCTCGATGTTTTCCTTCACCGTAAAGCTCGTGGTGTGACTAATCACTGTATAAGTTCAGAAAAACTCATTGGTACAGTCGGGATTCGAACTTGCGACCTTTGCGTCGCAGGCAACTGCTCGAACCACTCGGCCACCACGGCTCCTATTCGAATTATTATTTATAAAAAAAAACGATTTATAGGTCTTCGATCAGCAGTTCTATAGAGTTATGATTTTTAACACATGGACCATGTAGTTGCACACGGTAGATACTTGACAAGACTTGAAGAGGCTTGTTCAAACTTTTTGCTGGTCCTTCCCAGAAGTATATTTTCCAAACAGTGGTAAATAGGTTAGGGCACCATTAAAAGTGATTTATCAGGCCAGGCGTATTTATTATTTTAATTGATTGTCTAGTATGAGAAATATGTGTGAATATTAAAAATAATTTGCAATATTTCAGAGACGAATGTATCTTTGTCAATGCTGGAGCGCCGTTCTCAGCTAGAGGTGCGTGCTAGGAAGTGTGGCGACGTAAATGTTTCGCCAGCAACTGTGACGTACAGGGATCGTGTTCCTCCCACGGCGGGACTAGTGGCAGCCCTAGCCGATGTGCTATGCAACGTGTGCGCATTTACACGATGTCCGGTGCATGACTGGACTGAAAGGGGAATTTACCGACTGCTCTTCAGGTATTTGTCACTTCATTAGAAGTACCACACGAGATAACCACCTATTGTTATACTATTATTCACAATACAACAAAGCAATATGAAGTAAACAATAAAATTACATATTTTATTAGACATACCTAGATAATAATGGTGTTCGTTCCTTTAAACCTTTTGATTTATTGAAAACATTGGGTGTATTTATTTTAATTTCATGGATGTATTGCATACCTCTACACAGTAGATATATCTGACCATTACAGTAATTTTTCAAGGATTGCCGTTTGTTTTACGATCATATAAAACACATGTAAACATACACACTTAAATCGCATCGTATCGCGCATTAAATCGTATTTCGATTAACTTGTGTAGATGTGCATCTTGGTCCGATGGATCAGTTAGCGAAGTGCACAAGGTGCGTACGAATGCATGCCGTGCGCTGGTCGCTGCCGCGCCGCATAAGTGCGTGCGCACCTCCCTCGCTGCAACGAAGGACTGTCTCCACAGCTTGATCAACACATTGAAGCCACTACACGAAGGTACTTTGAAAAACATTTGATTTTCATTTGAAATTATATATTTGGAAAAAAATTGTTATCCGTTATCTATATCTATACTATTTATACTATATAATATTATAAAGGGGAAAGACTTGTATGTAAGTATATTTGTATTGAATAGGCTCCGAAAGTACTGGGCCGATTTCAAAAAATCTTTCCCCACTGGAAAGCTACATTCACCCTGAGTGACAGGCTATATTTTATTTTATAAAAAATGTATGTCTACCCGTGCGAAGTCGGAACGGACCGCAAGTTTACTAATATTGAAAAATTTTGCTTATAGTTAAAACATCAAAAACCTAAAAAATATGAATGAAAGAAGGAACATCTAATAAAATAAAATTAACTTTAGTCACACGGAGTAGCGTATCTTTGATATGTATAATATGTTATATGAAAATATTCCCAGTTCTCTGTTCTCTTTACGGAGTTCTGTCTACGGATGTATGTAAAAATCTCTTTTTATTCTATTACGCGTGGTGGGGAAGGATGTTTATCCTTTTTATTTTGATTTCAAACTACGTTACTAGTAGGTACGATACATAATGGTTTGTGATTATCATTGATCTTTTTATTCAGACAATATAACGTGTTGTGTCTGTTATAATATTTGGGTCAAATTATTCTTTGTTTAGTGTACGTAAACAAGATCTATTATCGTAAAATATATGAAAACATCTATACCCTTTTTTTTTTTTTTTTTTTTTTTTTCTTTATTATTTATAGAGGGTTTTTAATACAATTAATGCCACCCTCGATTGTACACTTACAAACAGACATAACAACAACTGAGTCTATCTCCGCCTTATACCCAATCCAACAAATTTTAATAGTATTCTGACTTCTCGTGACAGTGGAGTCGACAGGATACTATTGTACAATCCCACATCGTAACAATTATTAGCTAAACTAAATTGCGATATAAAGGAGCGTCTCTCAGCTTCATTCCGGACACACTCCGCCAGAATGTGCAACACATCTTCGGTTCTCTCGCACTCTGAACATAATGGTGATGCAACTTTTTTCATCATGTGTGCAAATCTATTCAAGGGGATGTGTCCGGAACGCAGCCTGAATGCAGTTACAATTTCGGTTCTTTGCATCTCCGAACTCGCGAACCACGGGAAGCGGGAGATATGAGGCTGGATAGTTTTGTACCAAATTCCCTTGCTCATCGATCTCTCGTCAAAGTATTCAGACCACATAGTTGCACATTTTTTGCGGACTAAAAACATAAGATCACCAGAATAACACATCCATTTTAATAATATTCCCTCTGTGATGGCTTCCTTTGCTAGGCGATCTACTATTTCGTTGTTATGTATACCTACATGAGACGGCACCCATTGTAAGACTACAGTTTTATTATGAAGCCTACTGATGGAGTCCAATATTGTGTACGCTATCGGTACTCCTCGAAAAGTCGAGGTGCAACGAGCGAGGTGTTGCAGAGCACTCTTGGAGTCCGTCAGTATTACATAATTTCCCGACTCAAAAGACTCAATATAGGAAATAGCTTCCGCGATTGCCAAAAGCTCCACGTTCATTATGGATATGTTAGCACTTATTCTAAATTTAATGGACGTCTTAGTCTGGGGATCGTATACCGCCAGGCCCGACTCTTCACCATCTTTTGATCCATCTGTATAAACTGAGTAAAACCCAGAGTAATATTGTTTAATGTGCTGATCGCAAATCTGCTTCAGATGATCCCTCATAAACTGATGTTTCCCTTTAGATACATTATCAATATTCAAATTTACAATATTTGTAAGATCCACATTGCTGACCCAAGTGTCGAGTGTAAATTGTTCTAGTTGATGAGTCGAGTGTATAGGATAGCTACGCAATAGTTCACCGACTGTGATTAGTAAGGGTTTTCTCTTTCGTCTCCAATAATAAGTACCACATAATTCGTATAAGCTGTCTAGTATGATGTTAATTTCATTATCTCTTAATGATTTTGCTTTCAACCAGAATTTGCCGGCTAGATAATATCGCCTTATATGTAACGGTTGCAGGTGTAGCTCGCACTCCATAACGTGTATGGCCGTGCTCCTCACAAAACCCCCAATCACGCGCATACACTGATTTTGTATTTTGTCTAGTCTTCCTATAGCATTTTTAGACCCAGTATCATAGAGAAAGCTACCATAATCAATTTTGGACCGAATCATTGAAATATATAGCCGTCTCAAGTGACCTGGGTGGACTCCCCAACCAGACCCCGCCAAGACTTTAAATAAATTTAGAGACTTTGAACATTTATCGATTAGTTCATTTATATGTTTGGTCCATTTTAACGATCGATCCAACCACATACCTAAATACCTAACATTATCAACTGCCTGCAGTGCAGTGCTGTGTACTGTAAGCTTTACCTCTTCACGTTTATATCCCCTTTTAAACACACAAACCTTACTCTTCGATGGTGAAATTTCTAAACCGATTTCTGAGAGTAACTTAGCCAAACTATCCAGAGATTTTTGAATATATTGTCTACCGTCCTCTACGTTCCTGCATACTGTGTATAAGATAAAATCGTCCGCGTATTGTGACATAGAAACAACATCATTAGCGACTGTCTTGCATAAATATATGGTACTTAAGTTAAATAGTAATGGAGATAATGGATCGCCTTGTGCTAAGCCCCGCCCGGTAGTTCGACACAAATATGAGTTCTCAATTAAGATTTTCAGATTCCTTCTTTTCAAAAAATTCCATAGATATTGACATATAAACAGACCAACCCCAATTTGATCCATGATTTGCATTAATGCATTAATATTAACATTATTATAGGCGTTGTCCACATCTAAGAAGCATCCTATTGTTTTATGATTATTCGAATAACCTGATTGTATGCGTGAGATTAAACTTACTAAATTATGATAAGTAGAACGACCTTTCCTAAACCCTGTAGTACTAGATGAAAGAAAATTGTTGTTCTCTACAAACCATTCAATTCTATTCGTCAGTATGCTGTGGAATACTTTACACAGACACGACATCATGGAGATAGGTCTGAGAGCAGACGAGCTCTGTGGGTCTCGACCAGGTTTCGGTATAGGTGTGATCGCGATATCTCGCCATTGTTCAGGCACAAAGCCTGATGAGTAGAAGTCATTATAAAGCGCTAACAGGATAGATTTTCCATTTTCTGGTAAAAACTTAATCATGGAGTATGCAATATTGTCACAGCCGGGGGATGTGTCCTTAGCACGAATGCAACAGTTCATCTCTTGTTTAGTGATAGGTGCTTCTAATGTTGGATTCCTGGAAACAAAGGTTGGGTCCTGAGGAGTAACATAATCGGGAGTCAACTACGGAGAAGTGTGTAAGCTTTCTCGCCATCCACGTACTGTCTAATACCTCCACGACCTTTGAACCACCTCAACTTTTGCCACATCTCGCTCTGTGTTATTGTATTATCTATAGAACTACAGAAACTATGCCATGCCTTTTCTTTTGTGTTGCGTACTAATATCTTTGATGCAATAATTTTTTTCATTAAGCAAATCTAAATTATCTGGGGTTGGATTGCGTCTAAACCTAGACAGCGCTAGTCTACGCTGGGCCATTGATTTTGATAACGCTGTATTCCAGTAAGGTTTAGGAGTGAATTTGTTAGTGGGACTAGAATTGTGACGTGTATAGGGGATGTGTGTATTTGCTGCTTTATTTAAATATTGTAAAAACGTATCATATTGGGATTGTAGTGTCCCCGATCTATTAAAATTCATAAATTGTACTTCGAGTGATTTTTTATAGCTAGACCAGTCTGCTTTCTTGAAGTTTCGACGTACAATATTTAATGGTGATCTTTTAACACAGGTGGTAATTTTTATAATAAGGTGATCGCTACCGAGGTTCTCATTTATCGTATCCCAGTCAAATAAAATAGCTATATCGGAGGACACAAAAGAAATATCGGGCGCGGTCTGTTGAAGTTGGTTATTAACTAATTTAATACACGTATGATTTCCATTGTTTAAAGATACATATTTACTATCTAAAATTGCGTTATATATGAATGTACCCCTCTTATCTGTCTTTGTTGACCATGTCCGGTGGTGCGCATTAAAATCTCCTAAAATTAAGGTTTTTGATTCGACTATAGAGAACACAGCGTCCCAATCATGTTGTTGGGTTGGTATGGACGGAGGGCAATATATACCTATAATATGTTTGATCTCATTGCAATTGTATATTTTAATTCCAACATTTTCAATTGCAGTATTGGGTAGTTGAAGGGTATACGACTGAGAGTGTATAGATTTGTGGACAAAAATAGCGACTCCCCCAAATGCTTCCTCCCTATCTTTGCGGTATATATTATAATTAGATACCTTGAGCTGAAAATCCTCTACCAACCATGTTTCGCAAACGACAGCAATGTGGATCTTCTCCTTAAATAAAATATTTTCAAAGTTTAATAACTTATGTCTAATACTCCTAGCATTCCACTGCACAATATTTAAGTTAAGTGTTTTTTCGGTTTTATTCATTGTCCATAAATAAATGTAATATTTTCTTTAATACCGGCCAGTCTGAAATATTGTCCACGATCACTAAGATCAACCATTCTATGCAACATTTAAGTACGTCCTTTACTTTAGACTGAAACGAAGTTTTTTTCATAAAAATAATCTCCTTCAACCTATGTAGTAATTCGTTAAGGTTTAGGTTATCTGTTCCTTTCTGCTCAGTACGTATATCTGGTTTTTGAGTATCTCTAATTTCTGTTTTAGGAGTCATATCTAATTCAAACGGGAACTCTTCTACATGACAGCGTTGCTTCTTCGGTAATGGCCGCTTACTATGTTTCGACTCCGGTTGGTCGTGGATCACTGCGTTAGTTTGAATGACGTCACAGTAAGAAGGCGTTGTAATATCGCTCGGTATAGACGGCGCGGCTGGTTGTGTTCCCAGTCTTTGTAGTGGGGGGAATATTGTATTCGAAGTCGATGTCGGCAATACGCCGTAGGATGCTGATTTATAGCTCGTATCACATTCTTTATGTGGACTTGGTGCTATATACAATGTGAGGGCTCTTCTGTATGTAACGTTGAACTCCGCCATTAGATCTCTCAACTTCTTTTCCTTTTGAAACGCTGGACATCCTTTGTACATGGACATGTGTGGACCCTTACAGTTGACGCATTTGAATACTGTTGTCACACAATTGTCATGGTGACCTCCACACTTCGGGCAAACTACTTTATTCGACGGACACCTTTTAGATGTATGGCCCAACTGCCAACAGACCGAGCATTGAGATACAGGAAACACATAAGGATCGACTCGTATTCTGAGCTCATCTACAGTTACGTATGCTGGTAAAATGTCACCTTTAAAACATAGTCTCACCGACTCACTTCGTGCCCAGCCTACTTTTGATGATCCGCGGCGGTTGAGACGGAACACAGACACTAGTTGAATTGATGTAGGGCAGATGATCCTACTTAATATATCCTCATCCGCTATATCTAAATCGACATCCCTTATTACACCGTACGAATAGTTCTTTTCCATCGCTCTCTGAGTGCGCCAACCTTTATCCGCTAATGCTGTACACTTCTCTAATTTCTCTGCACATAGTTCGCTTTTTAAATCTAGACGCACTTTGTATGGATTTACATACTTAACCCTCTCAATACCTGTTATGCCATTTAGTTTCAATAATTTTGCTAAAGTGAATGCCTTAGGTAGCTGTTGTTCGCTGCTTGTTATATAAACTTCTGATTTAAGTGTATCAGGTTTAGGCTTCTTTTCTTTAGACTTCACCTCAGTCCAGCTTTCATCTTCCTCATCTTCTTCTCTCAATCTTTTGTTTTGTCTTACGTAATCTTCCCCTGAGTTCCCCGTCTGTTGTATAGTGTTATCCTGTATGTTATGTTGTTGCACCTCTTCAACCACCATATCCTCTTCACTTATGCTGCTGCTACTAGCTATCGAGCTCGCCCTCACAGCTGCGTCGTTCTCCGTAGCGGCCATTGCGCGAACGCGCGGCGGTCCGATATCTATATTTCACTAACTATAACTTTATCTGTCGTGTCAACGACGCGCGCAGATAATTGTAGCACGACTACCTCGCACGGGTGCCGTGACAACACTCCAACGACCGTTCAAGGACGCGAGCGACGAGAGACTGTTTGAAATGAGTGCACAATTTTAAATTGTGCGCTCATTTGTGAGACGCTGATTGTGTATCTTGGGTTTTTTATATATCAATGGATGTAAGCTATCCTATGTTAAGTGCTAATTTTATTGAAATCGGTTAAGTTGTTTGGGAGCCCATCGCGGACTTAATTGCCATAAAAAAGGTTATAGTGAGTCAATCTTAATAGATAGACATATGCTGTCGCGGACTTTTTTTTAGAACTTTTAAAGAGGAACAATTCCCTCATACATGATATTTTCGTAACTTAAACCGTTTACGCAGCGCACGCAACGGAAGCTCCCAAAAAGGAATATGTTTTCCCGTTCTTGTAACATTTTTCATTTATGCTTCGCTCCTATTAGTCGTAGAGTGATGTTATATATCCTAAAGCCTTCCTAGAGAAATGGACTATCCAACACAAAAATAATTTTTAAATTCCAACCAGTAGTTCTTGAGATTAGCGCGTTCAAACAAACAAATAAACAAACTCTTCAGCTTTATAATATTAGTATAGATTTAATAGGTCAAACTAAAACTTTTATCAAATAAAACTAGTTATTATCTGTCGTCGTTTTACGAGGGCTGTCCGCTGTCATAAGATACTCTATTACATTTATTAAATGAGTCATCAGTATTAAAACTACGATGGTTTTTGTACAGACTAAGAAATTTATTTAAGTTAAACACAGAATATACAAAAGAATATTATTTTGATAGTGTGTATATCAAAATAATATTCTTTTGTATATTCTGTAAGTTTTTTGTCCCTTATCAAAATAATTGACATTAGAAATACAGTATAGTAAACAAGTTTTCATTTATAAGATTAACACCTAACTGTTTAACAAAGGAATAATTTTTTTGACTACATAAACTTTGTCAATATATCCGCAGGCTTAAGTATTCCGAATTTGTGTTTAAGTCTTCTATTATTATATAATTATTTTCATCAGCTCTAACAAAATGGAATCTAACATCAATATGCTTGCTTCTTTTGTGGAAAACACTGATTAGTTAACAACTGTGCGCTCTGGTTGACATTATATAACAGAATAGGTGACTCATCTCTGCATTTCATTTCTAATAACAGGTTTCTTAAATAAATAGCTTCTTTACTTGCCTCACAAATAGCCATATATTCCGCTTCTGTACTAGATGATGCTATTGTTATTTGTTTTTTACATTCAAATGAGATGACTCTACCTGACATTTTAAACATTAATCCTGTATAAGACTTACGGTCTACACAATCTAATGCCCTATCCGCATCGGCATAGCCTATTACATCTAAATCATCTTTGACATATTTTAAACCAAAATGTTTAGTTTTTTGCAAATACTTTAAAATGCGTTTTACATGTTTCCAGTGTGATTCATTATAGTAGTTATTAAACTTTACTTAAGTAACAAACAGAGTAGAATATATCTGGCCAAGTTAACATTGATAAATAAAGCAAACTACCAATTAATCGCTGGTAAGGAAACTGAGAACAACAAGTATCTCCCTTTTTAAGTTTTAAATTTACCTCCATTGGTGTACCGACTGGTTTAAAATTTTTCATTTTAAACTTATTCAAAAAATGATCAACAAATAGTTCCTGGTCTACAAAAAGCTCACCTGTTTGCTTTCTGACCCTCATACCCAAGCATTGTCTAATATCTCCCGTCTTTTAACAATTTAAATATAGATTTTAATTCTGTCTTAAGATATTCAGTTTCTTTCTTACAATTAGAAAAAATAAAGAAATCGTCTACAAACAAAGCTATGTATGTTCTACTAGTATTAGTTTGTTTTAAAAATAGACAAGGTTCATATACTGACTTCTTATATCCTAAAGACTGTAAACAATCATCTACACGCTTATACCATGCCCTAGCTGATTGTTTTAATCCATAGAGTGCTCTCTTAAGTTTCAACACTTTGTTCTCCCTATCATGATCCCTATCAAAATTCTCAGGTAAGCACAAATGTACACATCTTCATTTAAAAATGCTGTGGTTACATCTAGGTGAGTTATATTTAGATTATATTTAACACTTAAAGCAAACAATAATCTTATTGTTGAATGACGAACAACGGGAGAAAAGGTTTTTGTATAGTCAATAGGTACCTGCTTTCTGTGTAAAACCTTTTGCAACTAGCCGAGCACGATACCTTATATTATCATCACTATATATTTTCTTCTTGACGAAACAGATATACAAAGCAAACGTGTGTGTGCAAGAAGAGGCAGAGGAAGGCCACGTTCCAACTACCTGGATCAAATCGATCGGACGCTCAAGGACGGGAACGTCAAGAGTACTCGAAACTGACGAGCATGTATGAAGAGACTGATGAATGTGGACGAAGCGAAAGAGTTATGCAAGTCTAGAGAGAACTGGCGCTCTATACTCTCTGCCTACCCCGTTAGGGACTTGGCGTGATGATATCAAATCAAATCAAATAATTTAATAAAATTTCATAATAAAACGCCTATCGAAGGTATAAAGCTAGATAACTTTCGGGAGCGCTTTAGGATGTTTTTAAAAGAACGAAAGGATTTTACGAACGTTCTTTATTAACTAAATTGATTACAAGAGCGTTAGAAGAGTTTGATACTACGACTCTCTTAAACTAATTCTTATTTCTACATGAGTGCTAGTAGAGTTTGATACTATACAACTCTTAAACTAATTCCTAATTGTACATGAGTGCTAGTAGAGCTTGATACTAGACAACTGAATCTAAAATATCTTAAGCTCACTCCGGTGGCCACCGCTCCAGTGCCGGATGAGGGCAATACAATGTAAGGCAATGCTGACCATGCGTCCGGGACGGTGACGTGATCCTAGGTTGACGGTGACATTGTTAGGAGAATGGATGCTGTTATGAGAACATAACTCCCCCCCCTTAGCTTGAAGTTACCAAGTGGATCTACGTTTGTATCTTTTTGAAGGAATGAATTGGCGAATTTTATCCACGACATCGTCTCGGAGGTATTCTACCTGAACACTTAGCTCATATATGTCATTATTATGTATAATATATAATATATTTATATATGTATATAATATATAGAGGCGTGGTGGCCGAGTGGTTCGAGCAGTTGCCTGCGACACAAAGATCGCAAGTTCGAATCCCGACTGTACCAATGAGTTTTTCTGAACTTAAGTACAGTGATTAGTCACACCACGAGCTTTACGGTGAAGGAAAACATCGAGAGGAAACCTGCATACGTCTGAGAAGAAATTCAAGGCGTATGTATAGTCGTGCTTGAGTAACGGCGATGGACTCGCCATCTGTCACGTTGGCACCTAATATATCTCTGGCGGAAAGTGGGTGTGTGGGTATTACCCATATACCTCTGCCTACCCCTTCGGGGACCCTTATGGGAAGGCGTGAGGATATATTATATTATATTATATATTGGATATTCGGTCGGAGATATTACGATAATTTAACAATAATTAGTAACTCAGTTGATATTTGTGTTGATTTCAATAATTAGTAACTCAATTGATATTTGTGTCGAACACAATAATTAGTAACTCAATTGATATTTGTGTCGAACACAATAATTGAATACTAAATAGTCACTCAATTGATATTGTTATAACAGTGGAGTGTGAACGCCGTGACGTAACGAGTCACGTGTTCGGAATCGCTTGGAGGGGGAACTGTAACACTATAAATGTTGGAGAGCGATGATTCTAGACTGGAGGCCTAGGTCTCGCCATTGACCGGTTAAGTAGCAAAAGTTCCCGGAACTCACGCTACGAGAGACAATACAAAAAAAAAAAAAAAAAAAAAAAAAGATTCTAGACACAGTTCATCACAGTTGATTACAGTGAGCGATACAGTTCGGTCCTTCCAAACGGGACCGTTGGTTCACACAACTCTGTTGATAATTAAGTACCTACTTTATAACATCGTTATGTGAATTTGTGATTGCTAATTACCAACATACAATTCTCGTATTGTATCTTCGTGGTTTAATTGCCTGATACCTACGCCCAGAACCCAACACCAGAACCCAGAACCCAGTACCAGAATCTCTCCCACTGATGTCGAGCGTGCCGCCGATCCGATTCCCATCCAAATTGATGTCGGCGCTCCCTCTCTCACTCATGAGTTCCGACATATATATATTTTGATCAATAATTTAGCTGAACTCTATATATTTATTAATGTTATATCCAGATCAATGACGATGCCTTTTAGGTTGGTAGACTTGACAATTAACCATTCATCGTGCTGCAAGATTGCACGGTCCTGCTTGACTGGTAATATTCCCGGGTTTTGCTTAGGATATCCATAAAATTGTAATTTACGTCATATACGTTAATAGTGAACTCAGTTACTGTAAAAGGCGCCGTTGCCGTTAAGATCATAAAAAAATCCGTAAGCATTTGTTTTACTGTAGTAGCGAAATAATTTTCGCATGTAACTATTGCAGAAGGCATAACTATATCATCATGAAATTGTTTAAAATTCAGAATCGCGTTGCCATTTTCCAAATTTACAGGAAGTTTTAATCTCTTCTAAAGAGTTGGAATTTTTCATCCTGACTAATCTAACCATATCCTCTGATAAAATATAGAGAAATACATTAAGCGAAGTGTTATTGTAAACTTTTAATTTCAAGTTTCATTGTCACACATTCCTTACTCCTTGCATCACCGAAATGCTGAACCAAAAGATCTTTAAGCTCATTGCATGTTTCAAGCTCTCCTCTTTAAATGATCAATGCCACTGCTTTATCCCTCAACTTACTAGTGATGCACTGCATTAAAAATTCATTGTTTGCTCTTGTGCTTGGGTACCGTGTAATTACGTAAGTACATTTTCTTAAAATAAATGTAAAGTTTTCGTTTCACCACTAAATTCCTAGTGGAGTAAACTACACAAAAAATATCTTATCTTTAAATGTTGCTATATTTTATCTATATATGTTGCTATATTTTATTTATAAATGTTGCTATTTTAGCAAATTATAAAATCAAAATTAACTTCGAACTTAAAATTAACACCGATTCTAGGAGTTGGGCAGGGAAGGATAGTAGAACTATTTCACATAGTCAATTAAATTACTAGTACTCACTGTCCAATCGCCGCCGTAGTCATCACTAAGCACTTCCCGTAAGTCTCTTATTTATTTGGTTCGTTGGAATATGGTCCGGCGGAGAGTCCGATACCGATGTTTATGTATGTGTAATAGTCTCTCACTTTCAGTTACACTCGCGATTTACACTTGTTCGGATTTTACGAAACATATAGCGCTTTTTCTTCGCGAAGGCAACCACCGGTATCCTACCGGCTGCGCCAGATAACTTTCGGGAGCGCTTTAGGATGTTTTTAAAAGAACGAAAGGATTTTACGAACGTTCTTTATTAAATAAATTGATTACAAGAGCGTTAGTAGAGTTTGATACTACGACTCTCTTAAACTAATTCTTATTTCTACATGAGTGCTAGTAGAGTTTGATACTATACAACTCTTAAACTAATTCGTAATTCTACATGTGCTAGTAGAGCTTGATACAGTGCAACCTTAATATAACGTACCTCAATATAACGACTTCCTCGATTTAACAAATTCTTCGTAATCCCCTTGAATTGTCCATAAGAGTCAATATAAAATATACCTTTACATTGCGAACATTCTTTGCGTAGGTACAACCTCTTTATAACGAATTTTCAACTATCAAGAAAAAGTATTCATACCTCTAATTAACGAATTTTGCCAACCCAAAACCTTTATATAAAGTTTCCACCAATAATATAACATCTTATAATGTGATTCATGTCTCGACATGTTTCGACACGCTTTTGTTTGTACAGTAATCATTACAAGTAGTACATTGTACTACTACATACCGCAAGTACATTGGCTACAATTTTAAAATTTAAAGATAAGTTTCCAGAAGAAAGTGGTTTGAATGTAAACAGTAAAAGATTAAAATCATGCGAGTTCAAAGACGTACAACTTACTATACTTGTAAAACTATTCTTTTACCTCTTTATAACGAATTTTAGACCAATCTAACCTCAACATAACAAACCTCAGTTCAACGAATTACTTGATATTACGAATATTTTCTTGTTCCCCTCCGATTTGTTATATCGAGGTTGCACTTTACTAGACAACTGAATCTAAAATATCTTAAGCTCACTCCGGTGGCCACCGCTCCAGTGCCGGATGAGATAAGGCAATGCTGACCATGCGTCTGGGACGGTGACGTGATCCTAGGTTGTGCACACATTGTTAGGAGAATGGATGCTGTTATGAGAACATAACTAGCTATATTAGTTAAAACGTATTTTAAACCTATCGAACGTTTGATAAAAATCTTTATTCATAATCGTTCGTTAAGCCTCAGATAACTAAAATGGCGTTATTGCACACAATGATACCATTTCATAGAAAAATCCTGGTTTTAATGAGTTTTTCACTATGAGTCGATACAAATAAAAAAAACAAACGTCAAATGTCAAACATCGTGTGAACAAACGCCTCACACTGGCGGAATAGCGAAATATTAAAGTATTGTAAGAAACTTTTAATATGATTTCTAATGCAATAAAAAAGCCAGAGAAGTGAAAATTGGCTAGAGGAAGACAAGCTACATCCCCCCACTTGTAGCAAACTACATGATACGGTATGTGTAATTCTAATATGCTTATTTTTATTTACATACGCGCCAGGAAACACAGGCTCTTTTCCATATCGGCTTGTCGTAGTAAGTCGCGATCATACTCTCCCGTCCCTCGAACTCTCTCTGCGTTCAATGATCTCTTGGAGTCCAACTCTGATTGCGATTTGTTTGCAGTTTTGGATGGGTGGCAGACTATTATGTCGGCATGTCTGGAGTATTGGGAGGCGATTGTATGAATGTTGTTTAATGTATTTTCTTTTGTGTTGTGTATATAATTCTACCTATTATGTACTGTATATATCGTGTACTGCATTTAGAGTCATTGGCTACTGGCCGTACGTTCTAATGTGTATTTCAAATAAATAAATATGGGTGTAATGCAATACTGGAATCAAATTATTTAATCACTATTGTTTTTAGGATGATCTTGGAAAAGAAAACTTTTCCAACAATCTTACTGCTGCTGCCACTCACTCATCGCCATCACATACCTCATCCTCTTAGTCACCTACATCATCTACACACAGCTTATTTCTGTCCCCCATCTCTGCTCATTACTCAACTCAATACACCAGTGTATCACCAATGTCACCTAATGCTGCACAGGAAAGCTCTCCGAACTTCCCAGTGCCCACCACCGACATCAGCAATACTACGCAAACACTAGAGATAAACATAAAGAACCGCGTAGGCCATAACACACAATCACCAACCATTAACACGAACACACCAGGTAGGATGTTATGCAGGATATCCTATCCTGCAACCACCCTAGCCGAAGACATATAAAACGGATGAAATGAACATTCGATATCAACATAGAACTTCTCTATTCGGTCCATTCCATATACGGTCACAATGTGTGGAACAGACCTCACAGCCTGTAGACCACTGCTACATCAAAAAAAATCATAGAACACTTCCCAGTTCAACGCCATTTTTCGGAACAGAGACTCGCCGATCACATAAGAGTCATACACAAATAATAGAATACGTGCACCTGAACGAGAACTCTTAAAACAATCAATAACACAAATAATCCCAAATTGCTTCTGCAAATTAAAGACATACCGCCTTTTTGAATACAAGGCATCACCTGCTTAAAACCCAAGGACAATGACACACCAACTCCGCTAAGTATCGATCCATCTGCCTACACGATCTACAACTACTCACGTCCATCATCCATACATACATACATACATATCATCACGCCAAGGCCCTAACGGGGTAGGCAGAGAGCGCCATTTCTCTCTAGACTTACATACCTCTTTCGCTTCATCCACATTCATCAGTCTCTCCATACATGTTCGTCGGTTTCGAGTACTCTTAACGTTCCCGTCCTTGAGAGTCCGATCGATTTGATCCAGGTAGTTGGAACGTGGCCTTCCTCTGCCTCTTCTTGCACACACTTTTGCATTGTATATCTGTTTCGTCAATCTTTCTTCACTCATCCTTTCTATGTGTCCAAACCAACGTAACATGCCTTTCTTCATCTTTACAATGACGCCCTCATTCACGCCTATCCGCATATTTATACAAATAAATGAAATTGAAGTGTCTGTTTGTACTGTTAAAATAACAGTTTTTTACTAAATACATATGGATGTATACACGGTACATATAGCAAAATCACATAACAAAAAAAAATGTTATGTCTCTCTGTCTGATTGTTCCGACTAATCTCTGAAATGGCTAAACCGATTTTGACGAGACTCACTGGCAGATATTAACTATTACATTAGTTAATATCTGCCAGTGAGTCTCGCTAAGGAGTAACTAAGGCAACTTTCATTGTAAAAAAAATTCAATAATAACTTTTTAGTTAAATTCCAAGCGGACGAAGTCGTGGGCACAGCTAGTCTCACATAAAATAAAATCATACCAGAGGAACAGAAAGACTGCAGTAAGGGTCAAGAGGTAGTAAGAAACAGCTTATAATTGATGCAGAAATACAGAATCAAGTTAGACAAAACACAGAAACCCCTAATACGCATATATCGATTAGCAAAAAGCTTTCGCACTCTTGGCTTATACACGTATTACAAATATACAAGATCGACAATAGGCTAATTCAATTCTTCCAACACGCTATGACAAAATGGACAACTAAATTAAACATAAAAACTAATAGTACAGCATTTTTTTTTACAAAATAAACCGCGGTATCTTCCAAGGAGACTCTCAGCCTCTTATAGTTCTGCCTTGCCTTAAACCCCCAGTCCAGAATTCTTAACAATATCCCTTACGGATACACGATTGACAGGAACAGCAACATTAAACTTACGCATCTGCTATACATGGATGCTGACTTTATGCGGAAAAAAAACAACTAGATAATTTACTTAAAACAACCGAACAATTTAGTACAGACATTAATTTATTTTTATTTATTTATTTGAAATACACATTAGAAAGGCCAGTAGCCAATTACTTTAAATGCAGTAGGTACACGATGTATACAGTACACAATAGGTATAATTATATACACAGTATATACACAACACAAAAGAATATATATTAAACATATCAAAATGAGCTTTGGAATCAATACGTGTAAAATAAACAGCATCATTAAAGGCTAACATAAAAGTACGGATAAATTTGAATTTTGAAATTAAAATTAGTATCGGAGAAATTTGAGACTGATGAATGTGGACGAAGCAAAAGAGGTATGTAAGTCTAGAGAGAACTGGCGCTCTATACTCTCTGCCTACCCCGTTAAGGACTTGGCGTGATGATATGTATGTATGTATGTACAACTCTTCCACAAGGGTAGCCAGAGGTGTATAGACAATACCCACACACCCACATTACGCCAGAGATACATTTCAGGTGCGAACGTTAAGCCCCCGAATGGCCTCTCAAGCGTATGCAGGTTTCCTCTCGATGCTTTCCTTCACCGTAAAGCTCGTGGTGTGACCAATCATAAGAAATCGTTCCAGAAAACTTTTCATAATCAGCGTATGGTGACGGAACTAGTATGATATACAATTAGTAGATACAGAGCCGTGGTGGCCGAGTGGTTCGAGCAGTTGCCTGCGACGCAAAGGTCGCAAGTTCGAATCCCGACTGTACCAATGAGTTTTTCTAAACTTAAGTACGGTGATTAGTCACACCACGAGCTTTACGGTGAAGGAAAACATCGAGAGGAAACCTGCATACGTCTGAGAAGAAATTCAAAAGGCGTATGTATAGTCGTGCTTGAGTAACGGCGATGGACTCGCCATCTGTCACGTTGGCACCTAATATACCTCTGGCGGAGGGTGGGTGTGTGGGTATTACCTATACACCTCTGCCTACCCCTTCGGGGACCCTTGTGGGAAGGCGTGAGGATATATTTATTATATATTATTATTATTATAGTAGATACAGCTAAATCTGACAGATACATACAGAATCCAGCAGCCTTCGTTTATGGAAGAATCAGAACATTAGAACCTGTAAGAGTCAATGAGCAGACAGATAAAACGTCAGTAAAACGTCGGTAGATAGTCAGGTTAGTCACAATTAAGAACACTATGGCACTTTGTCTTATATATTGATTTATACACAATCGGGCAGTATTTCCCTTTACAACTGTACTTGGTAACGGTTACAACATTATTCCAACTTGAGACACACCGGCTTTTATATACTAATTGATATCCTAATCATTCATCAAACTTTACTATAAAGTCATCATAAATAGTAATAATTAATATTAATTATTACTGTGATGTATTTCAGCAGTGAAAGGGATAGGTTAATTTGGCGTAATAGGGTAATAACCTGGCGGTTAATTTGAATTGTCCTTCGAAGTGGAGTTTTCCATCTGGCACTGATTCCACTGCACGATCACACTCTTTATATTAGGATTTAATGAGTCACACTTATTAGTCTCTTGCGGTATTTAGGATAATTTAGGGGTTTTTATTGAAGAAGCGCGTGCGTCGCGTGTGTAGCGTAAGCGTCGACTCTTGAGCCAGTGCGGAAGGGAGCGGGTGAATGATTTTGGGAACGGATTAGGAGAGTGTAAGAGCTAATGAATTAGTGTGGTGATGCATAGATAAAATAAATAATTTATTAAGCGGCGCGTACAACTCCCCCGGCCTACAGGTTTCCTCTAGAAGAAACTTGAAAAAGCGTTAACCTAATGAGCGATTAAATGCGGGTGCGTTGAAAGAACTAAAACTAAAACATATATTTATTTTTAAGCTTATTGCAGAGGAAGAGGACAGACTCTTACAACTGGACGTATATAAGTACCAGAAGCAGTGCGAACATTTAATGTGCGAATGATATTGTCTTTGCCGCGGTATACTTCCTCCACGATGCCCAACGGCCAACAAAGAGGGTGCGCATTGTTATCTTTGATAACTACTGCAGAACCTAGCTGAACTGGATTTGTTAGCGTATTCCAGCTATGTTTGAAACATCCTCAGTTGGTAGAAATTTTAAGGGTGTTACGTTTAAAAAATGATTAGGCGTTAGAGCGGATAAATCAGACGGGTCTGAGCTTAATACACACAGAGGTCTACTATTTAATAAGCCTTCTATCTGTACCAAGACAGTGTTGAACGCTTCATAGGTTAATACCTGAAGATTTATTTGTTTGAATAGATGAGTTTTAACACAGCGTACATTAATCTCGCAAAGTCCATTGAAATGCGGGCCAAAAGGTGGGCTATGCAGAAATTTAATGCGCTGATCAGCTAATTGTTGACCAATGTAATTTTTATGAGAGTCAGACTCTAATAGCGTATAAATAGAATCGAGCTTGCGTTGAGCGCCTAAAAAATTGGTGCCTCCATCAGAATATATAATGGCCACAGGGCCTCTTCTACAGATAAATCGATTGAAGGCTGCGAGGAAAAGATCTGAGCTTAAGTCAGAGACTAATTCAAGGTGAATAGCCTTAGTGGTAAGACAGCAAAATAGACAAATATAAGCCTTTTGGCTTTTAACACCACGACGACGAATGTGTGTGATGTAAAAAGGACCGGCATAGTCAACAGCCGTGTACACAAAAGCCTTAGCACAAAAGCCAACGGACACCCGAAAACATGGGAGATCACCCATTAATGGGTTAGATGATTTAGGGTTCAGTCTAAAACACGTAGTACATTGGTGTACTCTTTGTCTCACCAAGTTTCTAGCGGCTAGAATCCAAAACTTCTGTCGAAGCAGGGAAAGTAATAGGGAAGGACCAGTATGCAGATTACATACGTCAAAATAGTCAACAATGAGCTGAGTAAGGCGATGTTTCGATGGAAGAATAATAGGGTGTTTCTGTCCATAGTTAAGTTGCGAATGCGTTAGTCGGCCGCCGACACGAATTATATTTTCGTCGTCAATGAACGGGTCGAGTTTAATGAGGGACTTACTGATGCGTTTATTATTCTTAATAGCGTGGATATCTTTAGCGAAGCAATTACTTTGTACGTGACGTATGGGAAAGAGTTCAGCGATATCTAAGTCAAACGGTGTGATTAAACCGGTTGTGCGTATAATTTTTGCGAAACGCAGTACGTATACTGTGGCGCGTAATAGTTTTTTATAGCATGAAAAGCGTTCTATCAATTTATCTATTAAATGAGTTTTTTTCGGTGCGACGAGTGATTTAGAGCTAAGAAGGTTGACAACGAATGGCGAAATCCTGGCGAATCCGCGTTAGTACCGACACGAACATATAAAACAGCTCCGTAGCATTTTTCACTAGCGTCAGCGAAACCAACGATAGTCACGTGAGACCCTGCGGTTATACCTACATGTCGCGGTATACTTATTTTAGACAGATCCGAGAGTTCACTTCTGAACTGAGTCCATTTTTGTCGTATGGAATCCGGGACAGGTTGATCCCAGTCTAACTCGCGTTGTCAACACTCCTGAACTAACAATTTCATAAAAGCTGTAATACAGCCTAAAAAGCCTAAAGGGTCAAAAAGACGAGCGGTAGCGGAAAGGATAGTGCGCTTTGTACAAACATCAGAATCATCATCGGTGATTTTATAGGTAAAAATATCATCGTGGGGCTGCCATTGCATTCCAATAATTTTTGTGGTTAATTCACTATCTGCGTCAAAGTTTATTTGTTGTGTATTTTTATGCGAGTGCGGAATTTTATTCATGAGTTCGGAGCTATTTGAATTCCATTTCACTAAATTGAAGCCCCCGGCCATGAACATGATCACCATCTGATGATAGGTACGTTCGGCTTCGTCTATTCCGTCCATGGACGAAACATAGTCATCCATGAACATTCGGTTCTCGGCTTCTAGCGCGCCGATCGGAAACTTGTCGCGTTCGTCAGCCGCGAGCTGTCGCACTACGCGCATGGCGAGGTAAGGCGAGCTAGATATCCCGAATGATACCCGATTGAACTGAAAGACTTCAATGGCGGACTCCGAATTAAAGCGAAATAATATGCGCTGAAAAGGTTGATGACCTGGTGCGAGTTTGACACAAAAGTACATTTTCTCAATATCTGAGGTGAGAGCGATGGAGAATATGCGTAGGTTAATTAATATATCAAATATGTTGCGTTGTAAATTGGGTCCTGTCAATAATAATGAGTTGAGCGATTTTCCCGAAGTAGTTTTACATGATGCGTCAAGAATAATCCGAGTTTTTGATGTTGTTTTTTCCGGTCGATAAACGGCCCTATGCGGTATGTAATAAGCGTTATCGGTGGGACGGAGATCGTCCACCTCGATTTTGGTTAAAAAACCGCGATCAATATATTCTTGCACTGTGGCATTATAATCGTTGCGTAATTTCGGGATAGCGTCTTGCTTTTTTTCTAAATTAATTAAACGGCGTTTAGCTGTCGTGTAAGAATCACCGAGTTCAGAGGGATCAGACTTAAATGGGAGACTGACAGTGTAGGTACCACTGTCGTCACGCGTGTAGGTAGACTGGAAAATATTTTCACACATCTTATCATCCGGACTATAATGTATTTTATTCGGTACAGTTTCGAGTTCCCAAAAGCGTTGCGTCAAATTGTCTAATGAAGGCGAGTCAATATTACAAAAAAATGTCTTATCATTTGAGTGCGTGTTAGACGGGTCGCAGTCCGCGCGCCCCATAGCGATATATCCGAGCGTAGTCTCACGCGATTTTTTATACCACTTGGGTGGCAAACAAACATGCGGTCCGCCTGATGGTAAGCGGTTACCGCCGCCTATGGACGCTTGCAATACCAGGGGTATCACTCGCGCGTTGCCGACCCTGCAGGAATCTTTTCACACCCTTCTTGAAGAACTCCATGCTGTACTCTCCAGGGAAAACCTCAACGGGGAGCTCATTCCACAGCCTGAGCGTTCGGAAGAAAACTCCTTTGGAAGCGCACAGTGCGAGACCTTTGTGGTTCCAAGGTATGGGGATGAATTCCCCGTCGATGGCGAGAGGTGCGATGGTAGAAGGTGGAAGTGGGCATCATGTCGAACAATTCTGCTGAACACTCCCCGTTATACAAGCGGTAGAACACACACACAGGGAGGCAAAGTCTCTCCTCAGACTTAGTGATTCCAAGCCGCTTGTGAGCAAAGGATCATCGACAATTCTAGCGGCGCGTTTCTGAACCGCGTCAAAAGGCCCTAGCTGGTATCCAGGGGCTCCAGCCCACAGGTGGCAGCAGTACTCCATATGTGGCCGAACTTGCGACTTATAAAGTTGCGGCCTTTGTGAAGATGTGAAGTACTGCTTAGCTCTGTTGAGCACACCGAGCTTCCTCGACGCCAGCTTAGCCTTGTCCTCTAAATGACCACGGAACTGAACGTCGCTAGAAATATCGACCCCAAGGATCCTAATGCTCTCCGAGATGTTCAGGGGAGTGTTCTGGAATTGTGGAGCCACAGCGAATGGAGTTTATTTGGCAGTGAACGCGCACACTTGTGTCTTAGTGGGTTGAAGTGGACTAGGTTTAGTCGACCCCAATCGGAGACACTGCGAAGTGTACTCTCGATTTCGGACACAAGTCGTTCGCGACTTTCCTCCACAGTGGAACGAGGGAGATTAGCACGGCCCGTGTAGTAAGTGTCCCCAGTGCTGTCATCTGCATAGCAATGAATGCCTTCAATAGAAAGCATGTCATTAATATGCAGAAGAAACAGAATCGGGGACAACACAGAGCCTTGCGGGACTCCAGCATTAATGTCCATGCTTTCGGAGCAGCTACCGTCAACGACGGCTCTTATGCATCTGCTGGACAGAAAGCTGGCGACCCATTTGCATAATCCCTCTGGCAGTCCGTAGGATGGAAGCTTCGATTGAAGACCGCGATGCCAGACCCGATCGAACGCTTTCGCCACATCCAAGCTAACAGCTAATGCCTCACCTTGACTCTCAATGGCGTGTGGCCAACGGTGCGTGAGATATACTAGAAGGTCACCCGTTGAGCGACTGTGGCGGAAGCCATACTGTTGGTCACTCAACAAACCGTGACCCTCTAGATATCGCAGGAGTTGCGTGTTAATCACTCGCTCCATAATTTTGGAGAGGAGGGAGGTGATGGCGATCGGCCTGTAATTTGATGGGTCTGATCTATCGCCCTTTTTGGGCACTGGGTGCACGTGGGCGGTCTTCCACGAAGTTGGGACTTTTTGGGTGGAGTAGGAAAGCGCGAATAGGCGCGTCAAAACAGGACACAATTCAGGGGCACACTGCTTAAGCACCACTGCCGGAATACCGTCTGGCCCGCTCGACTTATGGACGTCCAGAGACAGCATCTCCCGCCGGACCTCCCGTTGGGTTATGCTTATCTCCAGCATAGAGTTCTCACACCGCAAGATAGTTGGCGGTGTGGCGCCTCCGTCATCCATAGTCGAGTTCGAGGCAAAGAGAGAGCCCAATAGATCCGCTTTCTCTTTGGCACTGTGGGCCAAGGTACCATCCGGCTTACGGAGTGGTGGTAGGGACGACTGGCAAAAGTTTCCCTCAGCAGCCTTGGCAAGGGACCAAAAAGCACGGCTGCCAGAAGGGTAGCTAGCGAGTCTCTTACCAATTCTGCTGACGAAATCGAATTTCGCCCTGGCAATCGCTCGCTTACAGTGCCTCGAGGCAGCATTAAGTTTTCGCTTTGCATCAGATATGTTGGGGTCCAGATCGGATCGAGCCGTAGTCCACGCCTCATACATGGCTTGCTTGGATAATTTAGCTTCCTTGCAGGGCTTATTAAACCATGGCTGTTTCTTTACCCCTGTTGCTACTAGCGAGTTTGGAATGTAGCATTCCATTCCCGCCAGTATCGTCTCAGCGACGGCTGCTGCACAGGGGTCTGGATCTTCTGATGCAAAGCAGATCTGCCTCCACGGGTACGATGCGTAAAACTCACGCAATCCATCCCAGTCTGCTGCCTTGTAGTGCCGCATGCGCCGCCGCCCCGGAGGTCGGGGCACTTCGGCCTTTGCGCACGGCACTTGCGTCCGGACCAGACAGTGGTCGGATGTGCCAAGTGGCGCACCCACCGAGATGGAATAGCTGTCCGGTCGCGTGGTCAGCAGAAGGTCCAGTAAGGAGCTTGTATGGCCCTCGATATCAGGTATTCTGGTTGGTTCCTGTACAAGTTGCGAGAAGCCATAAGCCAGGGCAAGCTCGTAAGCAGCCCTCCCAGCGCAGTCAGTGGACCGAGAACCAAGCCACTCAACATGGTGAGCGTTAAAATCTCCTAAAACCACCAACTCCGCGGAGGGGTACTGCTCAAGTACTTTGTCCGTTGTCGATTGCAGGTGCTCAAATAAGCGAACTGTGTCTGTATCACCGCTATGGGACCTGTAAAGGCACGCGTAGATTCGGGTGTTGCCACCATAGTCTACGCGCACCCACAAAATTGACGGGTCTCTGTCTTCAAGGCCGTGGAGACGTCGACAGCAAATATCCTCCCGGAAGTACATACATACCCCGGCGCGGCGCACAAAATTGTGTTCCATCTTGTACCCGGGGTAGTTCAGGTGCGATGTATCATCGGGGCAGGATATCTGCGTCTCCGTCAGAAATAGCAGAGTCGGCTGCGTCGTCTCAAGGTGTTGGTGGACTGCGTTTAAGTTAGAATGAAGTCCCCTGATGTTGCAAAAGTCCATTTTTAATGTGGATGGGGAGGCCGCTGAGAAAAATCTACTGTTTTTGTATTTGGCCATTATTTATTTTTAAGGGTGCTGAAAAGGAAAAAGAGGAATCGTTGTGTCGGCAACAACGAGGACAAAGCGCAGTCTCAATCCGCCACAGTGATGTACAGGTAGTGCGGATTGCCGGAGCGGAAGTCGGAAGGGCCCCCGATCCCCCCCTGATGCAGCGGCCGGGTCCACTCCGGTCTCCTCCTCCGGCACGACCACTACACCAAGGACTTTACACACATGTGCGGGTCAGCCTCCCAGGGCGGAGATTATGTGTTCCCTGGGTTCGGGACCCCTACTATATGCGGGCGGCCAGCGGACAGCCGTTTCACCGGGCCTCCCTAACAACCGCACCGACATGCCGCGCCTGGTCACCACCACGGCGGAATTGAACCACTGGTCCTGTGCTGCCGACACACCGCTTCCTCTTGGAGCCTGGCGACCTTACTCACCACAGGAACACGACACACCCGAGGGTAATGCCATTTAGCTGCGATCTTCTGTAAGGCGGAGGTAATGGTACCAGTCGGGCTGCTCCGAATTTGAACGGGAATTAACCGTTGTGCCCTCCCTCCCTTAAACTTAACAGGAGACCGGGCAGAAGTTACCTTGTTCCCGCGCAACAATAATGCAAAGAGTTCATTACCTATAAGGCAGTCAACGTCTGCCGGCGTGTGGAAATCATCGTCTGCCATAGGCACGTTTCGCAGATGATCTAATTGAGACAAGTCTATGGGTGCGTTCGGCAAGTGATCGGTGATAGAATTAATCACACGAGCGTTTATTGTGTATTTACACCGTTCGTCAAAGCGGGAATGAATTACGAAAGAAGCGGTTCCTAGCAAATACTTTCCGAGTTTCCTATAACTTTTATTGTAGTTGAAGCGGGTTTAATATTTAAATTTAGTTTTTCTCAACATTGTTTTGTAATGAAATGGCTCATAGAACCAGTATCTAAGAATACGCGGAGCTTGTGACATTTTTTATTATTATCATAAACATAAACAGACGCAGTAGGTAATAATACGACGGTATTTTTATCATTACCAGGCGCAGGCGTGATAGCGGAAAGTGACAAGTTCATCTGCGTTTGCTTAGCTTGAGACTGCGCTGAAGCGGGCGGTTCTACGTTGCGAGCGACGGAGTGCCCGCGCATATAGCAATCTACTTCGCGCGGTGTAGGCGATAGCGGCGGCTGCGAGCGGTACGCGTTCGCGCGGCTACTCGTATTTGTATTATACTGTTGAGGTGAAGATGTGTGCGGCGATGAGTGAATGTGAGCGTTTTGGAATGATTTTGAATTATAATATGCGTTATTTTGATTGTTGTTGTGAGATTGATCTACATGAAAGAGTGTATGGTGTTTTCTTTGACATATTGCGCAGCTGTTTTGAGATTGGCAATTATTTATGTTGTGGAATCCCAAACAGTTTCGACAAAAACCGTGTTGTGTCACTAAAGAGTTACGTGTGTGTGCGTTGTGTGTTAAGAAAGTACTGCACTTGAAAAGTGCATGTTTGGGATAGATTTTACAAATATTACAATTGCGGGGTGATTGCGCGGGATGCGTGAGCGAGTGGTGCGTTTGTGGTAGTCGATGCGAGGCGTGTGTGAATGTGTTGTGTGTGTGAAGCGGGTGAGAATAAGTGTCGTCGTTGCTGGCGACAATGGAGTTGTTGTTGACAACAAATGCGTGTGTAGATTTTGTGTTTTTAGCGCGTTGCGGGACTTGCGGGTTATAATTTTTATTAGCGTAGGTAGGTTTAGAGTTCGTCAATAATGATGAGCGTAGTGAATGAATTTTATTCTGTTCTTTTATGAATTCCTTAAGTTGATTGAAAGTAGGTATTTTAACGCTGCGGTGCGCTTGTTCGAAAAGGTTCAATGTGTCTTTATCTAATTTACTCAGCGCGATGTGAGTTATAATAAAATCGGAGATATCATTAATTTCTAGAAGACGTAATGCGGCTTCGGCGGTACAGAACTGTTCCAAAAATGCGTCAGTGTTTTGAGTTTTAAAATGTAACATTTGTTCAACGTACATTGATGCTTGCACTCGAATATCGTGATATTTTTCGACTAAATTATTCCATAAAATGTTGTAATTTTCTCCCGTATTAGGAATACTCCTGCAAGCGGTCAATGCACTCTTAGAAAGTTTACTAATTAGGTATTGAGCCTTTTCGGTGGGTGAAAGCGTGGGGTTGTCATGAATAAGACTTTTAAAGTTTTGATAAAAGACTGGCCACTTATTTGGAGATCCATCAAAACCTATCAATTCAATAGGAGCTAGCTTTTTAGAAAATTCGAATTTGCGGCGTTCTGAGTTGGCCTTGAGCTGCGTGATCGACTTTTCTACGGCAATGATATTACAGTATAAATCATCAAATGAATCATGTTCGCTAAACGATGGTTTGACCTCTTCGTTCTGTTGCAAATAACACATATTCAACGAGTCTATAGTTTGCAAGAAATCAGTTCTAGTCTTTTCCAACGACTGGACGCGAGACATAAATTGTTGCTCATTTGGATCGGAAACCATTAGACTAAGGTCGAATAATTGTTGCACTCGAGCAAACAAGCATTCTTTTTTCGATTCTAATAAAGATATATGTTTTAATTCCGCCATGATGAATTGAATTCAAAAATATGTACGGGAAATTAGGCGTAATGCGTGCGATAATAAGGGCGAGCGTTGCGTGGCGTGAGTCGACTACAAACTGCCGCGAGTGATTTCTAGATTCAACGAAAGAATAGAAATATATAGTTACTAGCAGACCCGGCCACGCGTTGCTGTGGCTTAGGTTTTTATTATATTACATTGTAAATTAATATCATGCCAAAAATTTTATTTTGACCAAGTTTCATACCTATAGAAGCAATAGTTGAAAAACGTGTTTTTTTTTATTTAACGCCCCCGCGTTCCATCTTGCGGGTGGAGTTTCATAAAATCCGTTCTTATCTGGCCTTACATCGCGTTAGGAATACTCCTACCAAATTTCAAGTCAATCGGCCTTATAGTTCCTGAGATTTCGTGATGAGTGAGTTCACAAATGGGATCTTCTATATATTTATAGATATAGTCTAGTTGTCCCGCCCAGCTTCGCTTGGAGGAAAAAAATAAAAGCCATGGACCCAGTGGCGCCACCTATCAGGTCTAATTGTGAATCTAAACCATTCTCGAAACCACGTGAAGACACACGGAAAAATTTATTAAAATCGGTCCAGCCGTTTACGATTCTATAAAGGACAAACATTCATTTTTATATTTATAGAAGATTAAATAAAAGAAAAGCCTTATAATAAAGACGCATATTATAAGTATAAAAATAAATAGGTAACATAAAAACCAATAGAATAGCAAAAGAGCCGTGGTGGCCGAGTGGTTCGAGCAGTTGCCTGCGTCACAAAGATCGCAAGTTCGAATCCCGACTGTACCAATGAGTTTTTCTGAACTTAAGTACAGTGATTAGTCACACCACGAGCTTTACGGTGAAGGAAAACATCGTGAGGAAACCTGCATACGTCTGAGAAGAAATTCAAAGGCGTATGTATGGACGTGCTTGAGTAACGGCGATGGACTCGCCATCACGTTGGCACCTAATATACCTCTGGCGGAAAGTGGGTGTGTGGGTATTACCCATACACCTCTGCCTACCCCTTCGGGGACCCTTGTGGGAAGGCGTGAGGATATATTATATTATTATTATTATATTATAAAAACCAATACATAAAGTTAAATTATTAGCAAAGCAAAAGCGATTAAACGACAAACACAGTACGTTCACGTGTTACCTACGAACATTACAAATGTATAAGAATATATATTGCTTGCAAAAATTATTGAACGGTATTGAATGAAATAAGGCACAGAGATAGATTATTAGCTGAATTAACACAGGATAGTACCGGTGTGTCACAGAGAATACAACAGTTGTCTTCTAGAAGTTATAGAGTGTTGTGAATATCGTTACAACAGATTTCTTGCCTTATTACCATAAGGGTAAAGAATTGAAAAACATACATATCATCACGCCAAGGGGGTAGGCTGAGAGTATAGAGCGCCAGTTCTCTCAAGACTTACATACCTCTTGCGCCTCGTACACATTCATCAGTCTCGTCATACATGCTCGTCGGTTTCGAGTACTCTTGACCAGGCCCGCCGCTAGCTGTTTCGTCGCCCGCGTGCAATGCCGATTATGCCGCCCTAAGCCTACTTACTCTTGAGTTTTGTCAAAAAAAGGATAATCAATGTTTTCTCATTATGGTGGGGAAAAAACAACAACCCAGATAAAACATTTATTTTAAGTAACATATGTATTTTTATAAATTTTATCTTGCATTGCTCTTGCGAAAGGTTTCTCTGGGAATCCCAAGGTGGATTTAGACCCGGAAAAGGATGTATGGATCAAACCATCTCGCTTCGAGGAATCGCGGAAAGGTTTTTGGATGTTAGCTAGAAAGTTTTCTGCGCTTTCGTCGACTTAGAGAAGGCATTTGATAGAATCGTACGAAAGGAATTCTGGGACGTATTGCCTGGATATGGAGTGAGTAGTAAGTAGTTCCCTACTGCATGCCGTGAATACACCCTTGATGTCACCCTGGTTTGATGTGCAAACGAGGGGTCAAACAATGGTATATCATGTTTGCCTGCCTGTTCATTATATATCTAGAAAACTGTCTGAGAGCCTTTAAAAACGAACGGATGTGGAGTGGAAATGGGAAACTTCGTTGTCAACTGTCTTCTATACGCCGCGCCGATGACGCGGTTTTACTGGCGTCATCAGAGGGCAAACTGCAGTCACTAGTTACCATAATGAAAGAAGAATGTGAAAAGAAGGGGCTGCGCCTAAACGCTGGCAAGACTAAGTTTCCGGTATTCGAAAGAGATGAACAAGTGACCGAGTGTGTTATTTCGGTAAATGGGCAAATTCTAGAGCAAGTGCATGAATTTGTATATCTAAGAAGCATGTTCACACGAGATGGAAAGTATGAAAAAGATATTGAAAGAAGGATAACTGCCGGTAATAAGGTGAATGGGGCCATGTCGGCGTTTTTGGGCAGTAAAAGTCTGAGCAAGAATTATCGAGTTGCTGTCCACCATGCGATATTGGTGCATACTTAATTGTATGGCAACGAATCCTGGGTATGTCAGAGGAAGCTTGAATGCAGTTGAGATGCGATCTCTTCAAAAAATGTGCGTGAGTAATGTCACGCACATTTTTTGATCGCATCTTAGATCGAATCCACAATTAAGATTCACAAATCAACTGGCGTGAATGAGGGTAACTCTTCTTGCCTTTACATTTGCGAAATTTTGAATGTTGAGATTTAATTGTGAAAATAAATCCTTAACAAAATTTAATAGATCTTCACCCGTGGAGCTGGTGATCGGACAGAAATCAATGCAATTTTCTTATAATCCTCTTTGGGAGGTTTTGTAAAAAAGAAACAATATTTTAATATGAGCTACTTTGGGGCTACGGACACTATATATTTTTAGAATCTGCATTAACTTTGATGTATAATTAATAAGCTTTTATTTAAAATTTAACAGCCTAGTAATTCAAATAAGAGAAATTACCAAAAATAATAGATTTTTTTACCTCATAAAAAAAATTGTGTTTCCTCCGTGATTGCTTCGCCACCTTGTAATCTTTTACACTTAATTATGATTATGAAAAATAAAAAAATTATATAAAATGCCTATTGGTCGCGCGCTACCTAGCCGGTGACCGGCAAGCCCGCTGCAGGCGCCCCAAGTTGGTATCCTATGCGCGCCTTCTGCGTAGGAGTCGACCGTTCAGGGGTACAATGACTTGAATTAGGTATGAGTCACTCGATTTGCCGCCCCCCTGGACGTGCCGCCCGCGTGCGGTGCACGCCTTGCACGCCCGCTTACGGCGGCCCTGCTCTTGACGTTCCCGTCCTGGAGCGTCCGATCGATTTGATCTAGGTAGTTGGAACGTGGTCTTCCTCTACCTTTTCTTGTACACACTTTCGCTTTTGTATATCTGTTTCGTCAATCTTTGTATATTTCCAAACCAACCTAACATGCCTTTCTTCATCTTTTCAATCACACCCCAGTTCACAACACCCGTTGATTTGAGAATATCTTCATTGCGAATTCGATCTAAGATCGTTCCTCCGAACTGAAAAAAAAAACAAAAAAATTGTCCGACTTGTCCCGACTTTACTATACATATACACATATATTACATACGTAAGTGAAGAACGACTCTCTCGCAATAGTTGTTTCCTGATGACATTTCTATTTCGCGCCATAATCAATCTATGGTACGCGCCAGTTTTACTTGTTATCGTCTATGGTATCCCATAACAATATGCAATAAATACGATTCTTGGTTTCCGATTAATATTGTTTTATATTTGAGCATCATCTATGTTTATGCGTTGAAATAAATAAATAAAATGTATTAATAACTTAAATTAAATGTAGTAAATAAAAATTTAAATTATTATAAAGGTCACAAATAATACTTGGTTAAATGTATAAATAATCGATTACAAAAAATAAATTAGAAAAAATATATTTAAAATCTTTAAATAATAATGAACATCAAATCGAATTCTTATTTTAAAACGCAAGTGAAGTGAAGAACGACTCTCTTGTAATTGTTTTTCCCAGAGGAAATTTGTACTTCGCGTCATAAAAAGCAATGGTTGAAAAACGTGTTTTTTTTTATTTAACGCCTTGCGGGTGGAGTTTCACAAAATCCGTTCTTAGCTGACCTCTACACCGCGTAAGGAATACTCCTACCAAATTTCAAGACAATCGGCTATACAGTTCCTGAGATTTCGTGATGAGTCAGTTCAAAAATGGGATCTCCTATATATATATATATATATATATATATATATATATATATATATATATATAGATATATACGATGCGTTAAGGAATACTTTTTGTATACCATAAATAAGCGTTATGAAATATATAAATGCGTTTATGAAATGATGCGTTTTCTAATTTGAACCTTGTAGGTAGTTAAATGGCGGAATGTGGTCGAGAACAAATTGCGAATTGCGAACTTAATCTGCGAAAATAATGAGCTTGTGCGTGTTTTGTGAGGGAATTTGAGTGTCTGGGGTTAAATGATCCGGCGCGATTAGGATCAAGAGAAGAGTTGTGATGTATTTCAGCAGTGAAAGGGATATAGGTAGGTACCTGGCGGTTAATTTTAATTGTCCTTCGAAGTGGAGTTTTCCATCTGGCACTGATTCCACTGCACGATCACACTCTTTATATTAGGATTTAATGAGTCCACACACTTATTAGTCTCTTGCGGTATTTAGGATAATTTAGGGGTTTTTATTGAAGAAGCGCGTGCGTCGCGTGTGTAGCGTAAGCGTCGACTCTTGAGCCACTGCGGAAGGGAGCGGGTGAATGATTTTGGGAACGGATTAGGAGAGTGTAAGAGCTAATGAATTAGTGTGGTGAGTAGTGCATAGATAAAATAAATAATTTATTAAGCGGCGCGTACAATTACTATTTATGATAAAAACTAATCAATGGTAATTATTAGTAATTCCAATTAACAAAGATAAATTCTAAACACTATTTTTAATTAGTACTTCCCGAGCCGGAAGCTGCCTAGCGGAAGGCGACATATTTAATTCATACAAGTCTTCAAATAGCTAATTCAGAGGTTTTTAAATACATCTCCTCAATCAAATTACAAATGAGATTAATGTATAATTATATAAGTTTCATTATGAAGTCTAACTAGTGTATCCAAGGCCGGAAGTCTGTAACACTCGACCATCCTGCGTTTGCCGTGTCCCACGGCGGTCAGCATTACCGTTGCCTGTTTTGTTGCTGGTATATGCCATCTGAAAAACAAAACGCAAGAGCAGTATACATGTTCATTTAGTTGTTACATACAGTTCGTATTCCCATAAGTTATCCCATGTCACATCTTGTATGTATCACATATCATACAGTTTTATGTAGCCCATATCATTATGGCTTTTATGTATACCATATCACACAGCTTTTATGTATTCCATATCACACAGCTTTTATGTATTCCATATCACACAGCTTTATGCATCCCATATCACACAGCTTTTATGTATTCCATATCATACAGCTTTTCTGTATTCCATATCACACAGCTTTTATGTAGGTCATTTATATCACGTAGCGTCTATAATATAATATGCTTTATCACAAAACTTTTCTCTAAAAGAAGGTGAAAAGATGTTTTAACAAGTCTACTAAATCGTGCCTATGAAGTTGCCCTGGCCTCTACCACTACTCTCATCTGGTATAGATGAATTATAAGGTCTAAGAACTTCATGTGGTGTTCACTTCCTAGTGCAAAAAATTCAGCACAGTGCGGCGATGGGGACCGCCACCCATCACGCGGAGTGCCTCACGGCGGGAGGTGGAGTGTGGAGTGTAGGATGGGTGTATGGAATGTAAGAGGAGGTATGGCTGATAAGATGAACGAATTGATCGATGTTATGACAGAGAGCGAGTTAGATGTGGTGTGCTTGTCTGAAACCAAGCGGAAGGGTAGTGGAGTAGACGAGCTCCAGGGCGGGAGTTTAGTGCTGTGGTCAGGAGTGGCAAACACCGAGCACGCCTGCCAGGGAGTGGGAATTCTACTATCCAGCCGCTTGGCAGAATGTATGATAAGTTATGATGCGGTGAGCCCCAGACTTATTTGGGCTCGCTTTAAAATAGGCCTTACCCGACTATTTTTAGTCGCGGTGTATGCTCCGGTGGCCTCAGCGGACACTTGCGACCTGAATAAGTTCTGGGAGTGTGTGAGTAATGTTCTAGAGACGAAAGAAGGGAATGAAAAGCTGATTATTTGTGGTGATCTGAATGGATGGGTCGGGACAGCCCGTAAGGATTACGAGGCAGTACTCGGCAAGTATGGTGATAAGAGAGTGAACGAGGCAGGCAAGCTGATATTAGATGTATGCATGGAGAGAGACCTTTTTGTGGCGAACACCATGTTCGACCACAAAAGGATTCATCAGTATACATGGGAACGGAAAAATGAGCGAAGCATGATAGATCTGTTTCTAATAGATCAGCGACTCAGAACACAGGTGATGGACACCAGGGTGTATAGGGGAGCTGACCTGGGAACGGACCACTTCCTAGTTATAACTAGGATAAGAGGTCTGTTCGCGGGCTGGCGATCCCGCGCTGGGGGTCCCTGTTCTGCAGTCGCAGACCGCATCAAAAGCTGGAGGCTTCAAGATGCGGCTATTAGAGACAGATATCAAGCTGTTCAGATACCCTTATCTGAACAGCTAGCCTGTCCACCGAAAGATGTGTTTGAGAGTGTCGATGTTTGTTGGCAGTTCCTTAAGTCCAGCATATTATGCGCCGCGAAAGAGGTTTGTGGCATTTCGAAAGGGCGGACAACCAAAAATGGCGATGGTTGGTGGGATGATGAAGTGAAAGAAGAAGTTAAAAAGAAGAAGGATGCAAGGCAAGACATTTTGGCTATGTCCAGCTCAAGTGAGAGTATGAAAGAAAAGATGAAAGAAAAATACCGCCTGCAAAAAAATCGTACGAAAGAGATAATAGCTCAGAAGCGTGAGAGGTTCCAAATGACTGTAGACGAAAAACTGTCACAGAATTTCAAGGACAATGCAAAACTTTTTTGGAGGGAAGTTAAGAAGTCCAGAAATTGTGTTACAGCTAGTAGTAGGATGAATGTGATTTTCCCGAAGGACAATAACATACTGACTGACAAAACAGACGTCCTCAGGCGATGGAGTGAATTTTACAAAGATATGTATGATGATGATGCCGCTGATCTACTCACAGGGCTGCCTCCAACAGAATCTGTCGAGGATCCTATAGCGGATAAAATAAGTATGGGAGAGATTGTAAGTGCGATAAGAAGTCTAAAATGTGGAAAAGCTGCGGGAATAGATGGGATTACGGCTGAGATGATCAAGTACGGTGGACCAGCGGTCTGGGACGTCATCTATTTGCTATGCAATCTTTGCTGGAAAAGGGTGATGTTCCGGACGACTGGAGGCGAGCAGTCATCGTGCCTTTCTATAAAGGAAAGGGATCACGATTGGACTGCTCAAACTACAGAGCCATCAGCTTGGTCAGCTTAGCTAGTAAAGTGTACACGAAGATCCTGACGATAAGAATGCAAGAGCGATCCGAAAGGTTTCTCTGGGAATCCTAAGGTGGATTTAGACCAGGAAGAGGATGTATAGATCAAACCTTCTCGCTTCGTGGAATCGCGGAAAAGTTTTTGGATATTAACCAAAAGGTTTTCTGCGCTTTCGTCGACTTGGAGAAGGCATTTGATAGAGTCGTACGAAAGGAACTCTGGGACGTGTTGCCTGGATATGGAGGAGCAGTTCCCTACTGCATGCCGTGAAATCACTCTATAGTGATAGCGAGGCGTGCGTTAGGGTTAACGGTGAGATGTCACCCTGGTTTGATGTGAAGTCGGGGGTCAAACAAGGGTGTATCATGTCTGCCTGGCTGTTCATTATATATCTAGATAACTGTCTGAGAGCACTAAGAATGAACGGATGTGGAGTGAAAATGGGAAACTTAGTGGTCAACTGCCTATTATACGCCGATGACGCGGTTTTACTGGCGTCATCAGAGGGCGAACTGCAGTCACTAGTTACCATAATGAAAGTAGAATGTGAAAAGAAGGGGCTGCGCCTAAACGCTGGCAAGACTAAGGTTCTGGTATTCGAAAGAGATGAACAAGAGACCGAGTGTGCTATATCGGTAAATGGGCAAATTCTAGAGCAAGTGAATGAATTTGTATATCTTGGAAGCATGTTCACACGAGATGGAAAGTATGAAAAAGATATTGAAAGAAGGATAACCGCCGGAAATAAGGTGAATGGAGCCATGTCGGCGTTGATGGGCAGTAAAAGTCTGAGCAAGAATGCTCGAGTTGCTGTCCACAACGCGATATTGGTACCTACCTTATTGTGTGGCAGCGAATCCTGGGTATGTCAGAGGAAGTATGAAAATAGCTTGAATGCAGTCGAGATGCGATCTCTTCGAAAAATGTGCGGCGTCACGATATTAGATCGAATCCGCAATGAAGAGATTCGCAAATCAACTGGCGTGAATGAGGGCGTGATTGTAAAGATGAAGAAAGGCATGTTACGTTGGTTTGGACACATAGAAAGTAAGAAGTAAAACATAAAAAGTAAGAAAACAGAACCCCGCTACTTAGGCCCATACACAATTATCAGATTTCATGCAAATAATATAATTGAAATAGTTGGTAAACATATAAATGCCAAATCTATTAGAGTCTATAGCAAACTCCTGAGACGCCCATCTCATCTTACAGACTCTTCATCATCTGGCTCATCGCCGGAAGCGCCCGAGCATTAGTAGCAAATCAGCAAAAGGATAGTATTAGCTTGATGCAACAGTATATAAAGGAATATAACGATAACTTATGGAAAATAGAGAGAAATTTAGAAATAGTTACCGTAAATATAAATAACATAAATAGGAACTTAACATCTCTCTCAACTAGGTTAGATTTATTACAGTCGTACATCCAGTTAGAAAATGGATTCCAACAACTCTATGACAAAGTTAATATACTTGAAACCGCTATTACATTCGCTTCAATGGGAGCTTTACACCCCAGCATTATAGAACCCGTACATCTATTGGCAGAGTTAATTAAAATAGATAATAGTTACAAACTACCGATAGAAGCTAGAAGAGAAAATATTAATGTGTTAGAAAATGTAATTAATGTTAAAGCTTATTTTACTATGAATATACTCACCTTTGTTTTAGAGATACCAATTGTAAGCCCTATTAGTTACGATATGTTGCATTTGTATTCCATTCCTAATGACAAAAACCTTACCCGTGTTCCCAAGGCATCTCTCCTTATACTGGGTAGTAATGAGTACAGTTACCCCCATGCACCGTGCCACCGCATCGCAGAAGAGCTTCGAATGTGCAACCACCTACAACTTAGAAAAATCAAAGATACCGATGATTGCATTATTCAAGTTATACGTCATCAACCTGCGATAAATTGCAAGTTAGCTGAAGTTCACTTACCACCGGTAAAAATCCAGCAGATCCAGGACACTACTTGGCTCGCCGTCATAAGAGATCAGGAAATCTTAAAAATAACCTGCAACCAAGAAGATAGGTACCAACGTATACAAGGCACCTACTTACTCCACACCAGAGAAGGCTGCACCCTGAGCATCAACAAGCAGACGCTACAAACCCACCGTAGCTCCATTTCAATAAAAGAATCTTTACCCTTGCCGAGAATCAGTATGTCTTCAACGAACATTACTTACAAAGACATACACATCGAAAATATAGACCTGGATAAACTCAATTCGCTCACCATGCACTCCATAACGCTAGACACCCCATTAAATAACTCACCTGTTACAACTAAACCAAGCTGGGTATCTACTATAGCGACATGCCTTATAATAATAGGATTAATTTATATCCCAGGGGATCCCAGTGGAAGCGTGCACGTCGCGATTCCTGCCAGCCCAGTGGGCTGCAATTCCACTCGATGCGCATTGGCCGGACGGCTGTTAGGGCGTGCCCCCGAGGCGACGCGCACCAGTCCGTCCCCGCTGGTGCGAAAAATTCTGCACAGTGCGGCGATGGGGACCGCCACCCATCACGCGGAGTGCCTCACGGCGGGGGGTGGAGTGTGGAGTGTAGGATGGGTGTATGGAATGTAAGAGGAGGTATGGCTGATAAGATGAACGAATTGATCGATGTTATGACAGAGAGCGAGTTAGATGTTGTGTGCTTGTCTGAAACCAAGCGGAAGGTTAGTGGAGTAGACGAGCTCCCGGGCGGGAGTTTAGTGCTGTGGTCAGGAGTGGCAAACACCGAGCACGCCTGCCAGGGAGTGGGAATTCTACTATCCATCCGCTTGGCAGAATGTATGATAAGTTATGATGCGGTGAGCCCCAGACTTATTTGGGCTCGCTTTAAAATAGGCCTTACCCGACTATTTTTAGTCGCGGGGTATGCTCCGGTGGCCTCAGCGGACACTTGCGACCTGAATAAGTTCTGGGAATGTGTGAGTAATGTTCTAGAGATGAAAGAAGGGAATGATTATTTGTGGTGATCTGAATGGATGGGTCGGGACAGCCCGTAAGGATTACGAGGCAGTACTTGGCAAGTATGGTGATAAGAGAGTGAACGAGGCAGGCAAGCTGATATTAGATGTATGCATGGAGAGAAACCTTTTTGTAGCGAACACCATGTTCGACCACAAAAGGATTCATCAGTATACATGGGAACGGAAAAATGAGCGAAGCATGATAGATCTGTTTCTAATAGATCAGCGACTTCATTTCTCATTTCGGGGTTTTTTTTACAATAATAATTTTACTTTTTTTTATTTTAATTTATTCCATATCTTGACCAGAATCAGTTACAGTACTGATGACAATATTTGTGTCACTTGTTTAATTTGTCTAATTTGTGAATGTGAGAACATTGTAGGCTTTGTAGATTCTTAGATCTTGCTAACATTGTTATAATTATCTTGTTTTATGTATGCTTTGTATAGTAAGCAGCGACCTATTGTCGGGCCTACGCTGTTCCCCCATACTTGGGTACTATTGCTGTAACGAAAAAATATTATTGTTGTATATGCCTAATGATTTGAAAAGAGTAACCATGGAGTTTCTTGTCGGTTCTTCTCCATGGAAGCGACCAACCCGAACCGTGCTTCTTTTTCGACGTTTTATAAGTGCCCACCTGGGCCTATGTGAAATAAAAAGATTTTGATTTTGATTTTGACTCAGAACACAGGTGATGGACACCAGGGTGTATAGGGGGGCTGACCTGGGAACGGACCACTTCCTAGTTATAACTAGGATAAGGGGTCTGTTCGCGGGCTGGCGAACCCGCGCTGGGGGTCCCTGTTCTGCAGTCGCAGACCGCATCAAAAGCTGGAGGCTTCAAGATGCGGCTATTAGAGACAGATATCAAGCTGTTCAGATACCCTTATCTGAACAGCTAGCCTGTCCACCGAAAGATGTGTTTGAGAGTGTCGATGTTTGTTGGCAGTTCCTTAAGTCCAGCATATTATGCGCCGCGAAAGAGGTTTGTGGCATTTCGAAAGGGCGGACAACCAAAAATGGCGATGGTTGGTGGGATGATGTAGTGAAAGAAGAAGTTAAAAAGAAGAAGGATGCAAGGCAAGACATTTTGGCTATGTCCAGCTCAAGTGAGAGTATGAAAGAAAAGATGAAAGAAAAATACCGCCTGCAAAAAAATCGTACGAAAAAGATAATAGCTCAGAAGCGTGAGAGGTTCCAAATGACTGTAGACGAAAAACTGTCTCAGAATTTCAAGGACAATGCAAAACTTTTTTGGAGGGAAGTTAAGAAGTCCAGAAATTGTGTTACAGCTAGTAGTAGGATGAATGTGATTTTCTCGAAGGACAATAACATACTGACTGACAAAATAGACGTCCTCAGGCGATGGAGTGAATTTTACAAAGATATGTATGATGATGATGCCGCTGATCTACTCACAGAGCTGCCTCCAACAGAATCTGTCGGGGATCCTATAGCGGATAAAATAAGTATGGGAGAGATTGTAAGTGCGATAAGAAGTCTGAAATGTGGAAAAGCTGCGGGAATAGATGGGATTACGGCTGAGATGATCAAGTACGGTGGACCAGCGGTCTGGGACGTCATCTATTTGCTATGCAATCTTTGCTGAGAAAAGGGTGATGTTCCGGACGACTGGAGGCGAGCAGTCATCGTGCCTTTCTATAAAGGAAAGGGATCACGATTGGACTGCTCAAACTACAGAGCCATCCGCTTGGTCAGCTTAGCTAGTAAAGTGTACACGAAGATCCTGACGATAAGAATGCAAGAGCGATCCGAAAGGTTTCTCTGGGAATCCCAAGGTGGATTTAGACCAGGAAGAGGATGTATGGATCAAACCTTCTCGCTTCACGGAATCGCGGAAAAGTTTTTGGATATTAACCAAAAGGTTTTCTGCGCTTTCGTCGACTTGGAGAAGGCATTTGATAGAGTCGTACGAAAGGAACTTTGGGACGTGTTGCCTGGATATGGAGTGAGCAGCTCCCTACTGCATGCCGTGAAATCACTCTATAGTGATAGCGAGGCGTGCGTTAGGGTTAATGGTGAGATGTCACCCTGGTTTGATGTGAAGTCGGGGGTCAAACAAGGGTGTATCATGTCTACCTGGCTGTTCATTATATATCTAGATAACTGTCTGAGAGCACTAAGAACGAACGGATGTGGAGTGAAAATGGGAAACTTAGTGGTCAACTGCCTATTATACGCCGATGACGCGGTTTACTGGCGTCATCAGAGGGCGAACTGCAGTCACTAGTTACCATAATGAAAGTAGAATGTGAAAAGAAGGGGCTGCGCCTAAACGCTGGCAAGACTAGGTTCTGGTATTCGAAAGAGATGAACAAGTGACCGAGTGTGCTATATCGGTAAATGGGCAAATTCTAGAGCAAGTGAATGAATTTGTATATCTTGGAAGCATGTTCACACGAGATGGAAAGTATGAAAAGATATTGAAAGAAGGATAACTGCCGGAAATAAGGTGAATGGAGCCATGTCGGCGTTGATGGGCAGTAAAAGTCTGAGCAAGAATACTCGAGTTGCTGTCCACAACGCGATATTGGTACCTACCTTATTGTATGGCAGCGAATCCTGGGTATGTCAGAGGAAGTATGAAAATAGCTTGAATGCAGTCGAGATGCGATCTCTTCGAAAAATGTGCGGCGTCACGATATTAGATCGAATCCGCAATGAAGAGATTCGCAAATCAACTGGCGTGAATGAGGGCGTGATTGTAAAGATGAAGAAAGGCATGTTACGTTGGTTTGGACACATAGAAAGTAAGAAGTAAAACATAAAAAGTAAGAAAACAGAACCCCGCTACTTAGGCCCATACACAATTATCAGATTTCATGCAAATAATATAATTGAAATAGTTGGTAAACATATAAATGCCAAATCTATTAGAGTCTATAGCAAACTCCTGAGACGCCCATCTCATCTTACAGACTCTTCATCATCTGGCTCATCGCCGGAAGCGCCCGAGCATTAGTAGCAAATCAGCAAAAGGATAGTATTAGCTTGATGCAACAGTATATAAAGGAATATAACGATAACTTATGGAAAATAGAGAGAAATTTAGAAATAGTTACCGTAAATATAAATAACATAAATAGGAACTTAACATCTCTCTCAACTAGGTTAGATTTATTACAGTCGTACATCCAGTTAGAAAATGGATTCCAACAACTCTATGACAAAGTTAATATACTTGAAACCGCTATTACATTCGCTTCAATGGGAGCTTTACACCCCAGCATTATAGAACCCGTACATCTATTGGCAGAGTTAATTAAAATAGATAATAGTTACAAACTACCGATAGAAGCTAGAAGAGAAAATATTAATGTGTTAGAAAATGTAATTAATGTTAAAGCTTATTTTACTATGAATATACTCACCTTTGTTTTAGAGATACCAATTGTAAGCCCTATTAGTTACGATATGTTGCATTTGTATTCCATTCCTAATGACAAAAACCTTACCCGTGTTCCCAAGGCATCTCTCCTTATACTGGGTAGTAATGAGTACAGTTACCCCCATGCACCGTGCCACCGCATCGCAGAAGAGCTTCGAATGTGCAACCACCTACAACTTAGAAAAATCAAAGATACCGATGATTGCATTATTCAAGTTATACGTCATCAACCTGCGATAAATTGCAAGTTAGCTGAAGTTCACTTACCACCGGTAAAAATCCAGCAGATCCAGGACACTACTTGGCTCGCCGTCATAAGAGATCAGGAAATCTTAAAAATAACCTGCAACCAAGAAGATAGGTACCAACGTATACAAGGCACCTACTTACTCCACACCAGAGAAGGCTGCACCCTGAGCATCAACAAGCAGACGCTACAAACCCACCGTAGCTCCATTTCAATAAAAGAATCTTTACCCTTGCCGAGAATCAGTATGTCTTCAACGAACATTACTTACAAAGACATACACATCGAAAATATAGACCTGGATAAACTCAATTCGCTCACCATGCACTCCATAACGCTAGACACCCCATTAAATAACTCACCTGTTACAACTAAACCAAGCTGGGTATCTACTATAGCGACATGCCTTATAATAATAGGATTAATTTATATCCCAGGGGATCCCAGTGGAAGCGTGCACGTCGCGATTCCTGCCAGCCCAGTGGGCTGCAATTCCACTCGATGCGCATTGGCCGGACGGCTGTTAGGGCGTGCCCCCGAGGCGACGCGCACCAGTCCGTCCCCGCTGGTGCGAAAAATTCTGCACAGTGCGGCGATGGGGACCGCCGCCCATCACGCGGAGTGCCTCACGGCGGGAAGTGGAGTGTGGAGTGTAGGATGGGTGTATGGAATGTAAGAGGAGGTATGGCTGATAAGATGAACGAATTGATCGATGTTATGACAGAGAACGAGTTAGATGTTGTGTGCTTGTCTGAAACCAAGCGGAAGGGTAGTGGAGTAGACGAGCTCCCGGGCGGGAGTTTAGTGCTGTGGTCAGGAGTGGCAAACACCGAGCACGCCTGCCAGGGAGTGGGAATCCTACTATCCAGCCGCTTGGCAGAATGTATGATAAGTTATGATGCGGTGAGCCCCAGACTTATTTGGGCTCGCTTTAAAATAGGCCTTACCCGACTATTTTTAGTCGCGGGGTATGCTCCGGTGGCCTCAGCGGACACTTGCGACCTGAATAAGTTCTGGGAATGTGTGAGTAATGTTCTAGAGATGAAAGAAGGGAATGATTATTTGTGGTGATCTGAATGGATGGGTCGGGACAGCCCGTAAGGATTACGAGGCAGTACTTGGCAAGTATGGTGATAAGAGAGTGAACGAGGCAGGCAAGCTGATATTAGATGTATGCATGGAGAGAAACCTTTTTGTAGCGAACACCATGTTCGACCACAAAAGGATTCATCAGTATACATGGGAACGGAAAAATGAGCGAAGCATGATAGATCTGTTTCTAATAGATCAGCGACTTCATTTCTCATTTCGGGGTTTTTTTTACAATAATAATTTTACTTTTTTTTATTTTAATTTATTCCATATCTTGACCAGAATCAGTTACAGTACTGATGACAATATTTGTGTCACTTGTTTAATTTGTCTAATTTGTGAATGTGAGAACATTGTAGGCTTTGTAGATTCTTAGATCTTGCTAACATTGATATAATTATCTTGTTTTATGTATGCTTTGTATAGTAAGCAGCGACCTATTGTCGGGCCTACGTTGTTCCCCCATACTTGGGTACTATTGCTGTAACGAAAAAATATTATTGTTGTATATGCCTAATGATTTGAAAAGAGTAACCATGGAGTTTCTTGTCGGTTCTTCTCCATGGAAGCGACCAACCCGAACCGTGCTTCTTTTTCGACGTTTTATAAGTGCCCACCTGGGACTATGTGAAATAAAAAGATTTTGATTTTGATTTGACTCAGAACACGGGTGATGGACACCAGGGTGTATAGGGGAGCTGACCTGGGAACGGACCACTTCCTAGTTATAACTAGGATAAGAGGTCTGTTCGCGGGTTGGCGATCCCGCGCTGGGGGTCCCTGTTCTGCAGTCGCAGACCGCATCAAAAGCTGGAGGCTTCAAGATGCGGCTATTAGAGACAGATATCAAGCTGTTCAGATACCCTTATCTGAACAGCTAGCCTGTCCACCGAAAGATGTGTTTGAGAGTGTCGATGTTTGTGGGCAGTTCCTTAAGTCCAGCATATTATGCGCCGCGAAAGAGGTTTGTGGCATTTCGAAAGGGCGGACAACCAAAAATGGCGATGGTTGGTGGGATGATGAAGTGAAAGAAGAAGTTAAAAAGAAGAAGGATGCAAGGCAAGACATTTTGGCTATGTCCAGCTCAAGTGAGAGTATGAAGGAAAAGACTGTAGACGAAAAACTGTCACAGAATTTCAAGGACAATGCAAAACTTTTTTGGAGGGAAGTTAAGAAGTCCAGAAATTGTGTTACAGCTAGTAGTAGGATGAATGTGATTTTCTCGAAGGACAATAACATACTGACCGACAAAACAGACGTCCTCAGGCGATGGAGTGAATTTTATAAAGATATGTATGATGATGATACCGCTGATCTACTCACAGAGCTGCCTCCAACAGAATCTGTCGAGGATCCTATAGCGGATAAAATAAGTATGGGAGAGATTGTAAGTGCGATAAGAAGTCTGAAATGTGGAAAAGCTGCGGGAATAGATGGGATTACGGCTGAGATGATCAAGTACGGTAAACCAGCGGTCTGGGACGTTATCTATTTGCTATGCAATCTTTGCTGGGAAAAGGGTGATGTTCCGGACGACTGGAGGCGATTAGTCATCGTGCCTTTCTATAAAGGAAAGGGATCACGATTGGACTGCTCAAACTACAGAGCCATCAGCTTGGTCAGCTTAGCTAGTAAAGTGTACACGAAGATCCTGACGATAAGAATGCAAGAGCGATCCGAAAGGTTTCTCTGGGAATCCCAAGGTGGATTTAGACCAGGAAGAGGATGTATGGATCAAACCTTCTCGCTTCGCGGAATCGCGGAGAAGTTTTTGGATATTAACCAAAGGGTTTTCTGCGCTTTCGTCGACTTGGAGAAGGCATTTGATAGAGTCGTACGAAAGGAACTCTGGGACGTGTTGCCTGGATATGGAGTGAGCAGTTCCCTACTGCATGCCGTGAAATCACTCTATAGTGATAGCGAGGCGTGCGTTAGGGTTAACGGTGAGATGTCACCCTGGTTTGATGTGAAGTCGGGGGTCAAACAAGGATGTATCATGTCTGCCTGGCTGTTCATTATATATCTAGATAACTGTCTGAGAGCACTAAGAATGAACGGATGTGGAGTGAAAATGGGAAACTTAGTGGTCAACTGCCTATTATACGCCGATGATGCAGTTTTACTGGCTTCATCAGAGGGCGAACTGCAGTCACTAGTTACCATAATGAAAGTAGAATGTGAAAAGAAGGGGCTGCGCCTAAACGCTGGCAAGACTAAGGTTCTGGTATTCGAAAGAGATGAACAAGTGACCGAGTGTGCTATATCGGTAAATGGGCAAATTCTAGAGCAAGTGAATGAATTTGTATATCTTGGAAGCATGTTCACACGAGATGGAAAGTATGAAAAAGATATTGAAAGAAGGATAACTGCCGGAAATAAGGTGAATGGAGCCTTGTCGGCGTTGATGGGCAGTAAAAGTCTGAGCAAGAATGCTCGAGTTGCTGTCCACAACGCGATATTGGTGCCTACCTTATTGTATGGCAGCGAATCCTGGGTATATCAGAGGAAGTATGAAAATAGCTTGAATGCAGTCGAGATGCGATCTCTTCGAAAAATGTGCGGCGTAACGATATTAGATCGAATCCGCAATGAAGAGATTCGCAAATCAACTGGCGTGAATGAAGGCGTGATTGTAAAGATGAAGAAAGGCATGTTACGTTGGTTTGGACACATAGAAAGGATGAGTGAAGAAAGATTGACGAAACAGATATACAAAGCAAAAGTGTCTGCAAGAAGAGGCAGAGGAAGGCCACGTTCCAACTACCTAGATCAAATAGATCGGACTCTGAAGGACGGGAACGTTAAGAGTACTCGAAACCGACGAACATGTATGAAGAGACTGATGAATGTGGACGAAGCGAAAGAGGTATGTAAGTCTAGAGAGAACTGGCGCTCTATACTCTCTGCCTACCCCGTTAGGGACTTGGCGTGATGATATGTATGTATAATTTATATCCTAATACAAACATGCAGAGTTAAGTACTGCCAAATTCAACCACAACGAGAAAATGATGGTAAGCGGTAAGCGGTTACCGCCGCCTATGGACGCTTGCAACACCAGGGGTATCACTCGCGCGTTGCCGACCCTGCAGGAATCTTTTCACACCCTTCTTGAAGAACTCCATGCTGTACTCTCCAGGGAAAACCTCAACGGGGAGCTCATTCCACAGCCTGAGCGTTCGCGGAAGAAAACTCCCTTGGAAGCGCACAGTGCGAGACCTTTGTGGTTCCAAGGTATGGGGATGAATTCCCCGTCGATGGCGAGAGGTGCGGTGGTAGAAGGTGGAAGTGGGCATCATGTCGAACAATTCTGCTGAACACTCCCCGTTATACAAGCGGTAGAACACACACAGGGAGGCAAAGTCTCTCCTCAAACTTAGTGATTCCAAGCCGCTTGTGAGCAAAGGATCATCGACAATTCTAGCGGCGCGTTTCTGAACCGCGTCAAAAGGCCCTAGCTGGTATCCAGGGGCTCCAGCCCACAGGTGGCAGCAGTACTCCATATGTGGCCGAACTTGCGACTTATAAAGTTGCAGCCTTTGTGAAGATGTGAAATACTGCTTAGCTCTGTTGAGCACACCGAGCTTCCTCGACGCCAACTTAGCTTTGTCCTCTAAATGACCACGGAACTGAACGTCGCTAGAAATATCGACCCCAAGGATCCTAATGCTCTCCGAGATGTTCAGGGGAGTGTTCTGGAATTGTGGAGCCACAGCGAATGGAGTTTTTTTAGCAGTGAACGCACACACTTGTGTCTTAGTGGGGTTGAAGTGGACTAGGTTTAGTCGACCCCAATCGGAGACACTGCGAAGTGTACTCTCGATTTCAGACACAAGTCGTTCGCGACTTTCCTCCACAGTGGAACGAGGGAGATTAGCACGGCCCGTGTAGTAAGTGTCCCCAGTGCTGTCGTCTGCATAGCAATGAATGCCTTCAATAGAAAGCATGTCATTAATATGCAGAAGAAACAGAGTCGGGGACAACACAGAGCCTTGCGGGACTCCAGCATTAATGTCCATGCTTTCGGAGCAGCTACCGTCGACGACGGCTCTTATGCATCTGCTGGACAGAAAGCTGGCGACCCATTTGCATAATCCCTCTGGCAGTCCGTAGGATGGAAGCTTCGATAGAAGACCGCGATGCCAGACCCGATCGAACGCTTTCGCCACATCCAAGCTAACAGCTAATGCCTCTCCTTGACTCTCAATGGCGAGTGACCAACGGTGCGTGAGATATACTAGAAGGTCACCCGTTGAGCGACTGTGGCGGAAGCCATACTGTTGGTCACTCAACAAACCGTGACCCCTCTAGATATCGCAGGAGTTGCGTGTTAATCATTCGCTCCATAATTTTAGAGAGGAGGGAGGTGATGGCGATCGGCCTGTAATTTGATGGGTCTGATCTATCGCCCTTTTTGGGCACTGGGTGCACGTGGGCGGTCTTCCACGAAGTTGGGACTTTTTGGGTGGAGTAGGAAAGCGCGAATAGGCGCGTAGGCGCGTCAGAACAGGACACAATTCAGGAGCACACTGCTTAAGCACCACTGCCGGAATACCGTCTGGCCCGCTCGATTTATGGACGTCCAGAGACAGCATCTCCCGCCGGACCTCCCGTTGGGTTATGCTTATCTCCGGCATAGAGTTCTCACACCGCAAGATAGTTGGTGGTGTGGCGCCTCCGTCATCCATAGTTGAGTTCGAGGCAAAGAGAGAGCCCAATAGATCCGCTTTCTCTTTGGCACTGTGGGCCAAGTTACCATCCGGCTTACGGAGTGGTGGTAGGGACGACTGGCAAAAGTTTCCCTCAGCAGCCTTGGCAAGGGACCAAAAAGCACGGCTGCCAGAAGGGTAGCTAGCGAGTTTCTCACCAATTCTGCTGACGAAATCGAATTTCGCCCTGGCAATCGCTCGCTTACAGTGCCTCGAGGCGGCATTAAGTTTCCGCTTTGCATCAGATATGTTGGGGTCCAGATTGGATCGAGCCGTGGTCCACGCCTCATACAAGGCTTGCTTGGATAATTTAGCTTCCTTGCAGGGCTTATTAAACCACGGCTGTTTCTTTACCCCTGTAGCTACTAGCGAGTTTGGAATGTAGCATTCCATTCCCGCCAGTATCGTCTCAGTGACGGCTGCTGCACAGGGGTCTGGATCTTCTGATGCGAAGCAGATCTGCCTCCACGGGTACGATGCGTAAAATTCACGCAATCCATCCCAGTCTGCTGCCTTGTAGTGCCACATGCGCCGCCGCCCCGGAGGTCGCGGCACTTCGGCCTTTGCGCACGGCACTTGCGTCCGGACCAGACAGTGGTCGGATGTGCCAAGCGGCGCACCCACCGAGATGGAATAGCTGTCCAGTCGCGTGGTCAGCAGAAGGTCCAGTAAGGAGCTTGTATGGCCCTCGATATCAGGTATTCTGGTTGGTTCCTGTACCAGCTGCGAGAAGCCATAAGCCAGGGCAAGCTCGTAAGCAGCCCTCCCCGCGCAGTCAGTGGACCGAGAACCAAGCCACTCAACATGGTGAGCGTTAAAATCTCCTAAAACCACCAACTCCGCGGAGGGGTACTGCTCAAGTACTTTGTCCGTTGTCGATTGCAGGTGCTCAAATAGGCGAACTGTGTCTGTGTCACCGCTATGGGACCTGTAAAGGCACGCGTAGATTCGGGTGTTGCCACCATAGTCTACGCGCACCCACAAAATTGACAGGTCTCTGTCTTCAAGGCCGTGGAGACGTCGACAGCAAATATCCTCCCGGAAGTACATACATACCCCGGCGCGGCGCACAAAGTGTGTTCCATCTTGTACCCGGGGTAGTTCAGGTACGATGTATCATCGGGGCAGGATATCTGTGTCTCCGTCAGAAATAGCAGAGTCAGCTGCGTCGTCTCAAGGTGTTGGTGGACTGCGTTTAGGTTAGAATGAAGTCCCCTGATGTTGCAAAAGTCCATTTTTAATGTGGATGGGGAGGCCGCTGAGAAAAATCTACTATTTTTGTACTTTTTGGCCATTGGTGATTTTTAAGGGTGCTGAAAAGGAAGAAGAGGAATCTTTGTGTCGGCATCAACGAGGACAAAGCGCAGTCTCAATCCGCCACAGTGATGTACAGGTAGTGCGGATTGCCGGAGCGGAAGTCGGAAGGGCCCCCGATCCCCCCCTGATGCAGCGGCCGGGTCCACTCCGGTCTCCTCCTCCGGCACGGCCACTACACCAAGGACTTTACACACATGTGCGGGTCAGCCTCCCAGGGCGGAGATTAGGTGATCCCTGGGTTCGGGACCCCTACTATATGCGGGCGGCCAGCGGACAGCCGTTTCACCGGGTCTCCCTAACAACCGCACCGACATGCCGCGCCTGGTCACCACCACGGCGGAATTGCACCACTGGTCCTGTGCTGCTGACACACCGCCATTAATGCCATTTAGCTGCGATCTTCTGTAAGGTGGAGGTAATGGTACCAGTCGGGCTGCTCCGAATTTGAACGGGAATTGACCGTTGTGCCCTCCCTCCCCAATATAAGAATAATATACCCTATATTATTCTTATATGCTTTTATATTTGCACACGGTTTCGCCCACGAGGAGGTTTCGACCTTATTTCATTCTTTCACCATTTGAAAGCAGCCTCTTTACCAAGTAACACAAACTATATTAAAGGAAAGATTTGAGTTTTTGTTTGTTCGTTGAAATAAATATTCAATTAAATAAAATTGTACGCGGGGGCAACTCAGGGCACAGCTAGTAATAAATATTTTTATTTTATTTTTTATTTTTACTTTATTTAGGTCACAAACAGTCTCACATAAAAAAAACATAAATAAAAATAAAATTTATACATAGACCAAACAGTGTCCACAGATAACATAATTCCTGTGGAGCATGTGGTCAAAAGAGCAGTACACAGAAGGAGAAGAACAGTTTGTTTAACAATATTTCCAAATTATGCAAGATGTACATTTCATGATGCTGACAATAATTTAAGGATATATAGTGAGATATATATTGATATATAGCGTATATAGTGAGATTATTGTACTAGATACTTGGTAAAGTGACAATAACTGAATGAAGCCGACCTTTGTACTCCGTACCGAGAAGGCGCGGCTAGATAGTCGACAGCTTCGCTGAGGTGACCCTGTTGTTCGTGACGTAGTTCATAGTACTCAAGTAGTACAAGTGTACATTAAATCACAAATTGTAACCTTATGTAAGGCACTTAAGGATGACTATCGCTTATATATGGGGCTGATTAAATGACCATATGTATCAATGTAAGTAAGCCAACTACAAAAGAAGCATACGGCATGCCTGATGGTCGCTGCCACCCCAGCTTAAATGCAATACAACAAGCACATAGTATTTATACAATTTTAGTGAATCTAATCATGAGAACCTTACACATAATAAAATAATCTTATCTTTAGTAATATTTTAGTTTTTATTTTCAATTTGAATTTAGTTCAATTATGAGGTAGGGCACTGAAAGGAAACTATAGAAAAAATAAAAAAAAAATAACCAAAAACTAAATTACATTCTATTTTTTTATTAAAATATACCTACTGTAACCATCGATTTTTACATGGCAAATCGAACTACATTTTTTTTTTTTTTACGCTATTGATAGTTTCAGAAAAAAAAACACAAACCATGTTTCCGAGTGAATATTACCACCTTTGATAATGTGTTGTTATTTCACCATCATTACAATATCACAACACTCGACAACTTCTACAAGATAACTGTTATATTTTCTGAGACATGCAATACCTAAGCTGCCTAGCGGAAGAGTGTTGGTTTGTTTGGTTGAACGCGGCTAATCTCAGAAACTGGTCCAAATTGACATAATAAAGTGTTGATACACCATTAATCTAAGACTATAAGGAAGGAAACATCACTCTATGACCATTAGCAGCGCAGCATTAACGAAAAAAAATTGCAAAGCTCCGGCAAATTTGTTCCTTTCGAAAGCTTCCGTTGCGTGCGCTGCGTAAACGAATAAACACTAGGTATATGATATCAATTCTTATCCAAATAGATACGTTATTCATCCCAAGGATTTCATTTTGAACAAAGTTGGTCTTACATCATTTCATTTCATATCTTAGGAAGATAAACTGTTATAATTTTACTCCGCAGCAAAGTAATTATCAAGCATCGAGCGCGCACTGAAATAATGCATAATGGTGTCCGTGAGGGGCGGTCATGGTGGGAGAAGTTAATTACTTACAACAATGTTACTAGCTAATATCTAATAAAATAACTATATTATATTATAGAAAAAGTAGACGTTAAGTTTAGTTACATACATATATATCATCACGCCAAGTCCCTAACGGGGTAGGCAGAGAGTATAGAGCGCCAGTTCTCTCTAGACTTACATACCTCTTTCGCTTTGTATATCTGTTTCGTTAATCTTTCTTCACTCGTCCTTTCTATGTGTCCAAACCAACGTAACATGCCTTTCTTCATCTTTACAATCACGCCCTCATTCACGCCAGTTGATTTGCGAATCTCTTCATTGCGGATTCGATCTAATATCGTTACGCCACACATTTTTCGAAGAGATCGCATCTCGACTGCATTCAAGCTATTTTCATACTTCCTCTGACATACCCAGGATTCGCTGCCATACAATAAGGTAGGTACCAATATCGCGTTGTGGACAGCAACTCGAGCATTCTTGCTCAGACTTCTTGCTAAGTTTAGTTTTGGTGATATAATTCTCCGAGATAAGAAAATTATAATATTATAACAAATAACATACTTAAGTAACGTATAATAAATGTATATATACATAATTAGGGAGCGTCCATAAATTACGTGAGGTGTATTTTTTTTTAATAATCTGTCCCTCCCTCCCCCCTGGTGAGATATCGTGAGATTTTATTCAACCCCATCCCCCAATCTCACGTGAGATATTTACGACTAGTTAAGACTAGTAATCAATATTGCTGAGAGTTTAATTATAAGATTAAATCTTACGCATGTTCAACTTGGATTAAATGGACCAAAATAGTGTATATTTTTTGCTTAATCCGAATAAGAATTGCGTGATATTTGCCGAGACCCCCCCTCTCCAACGTAAGATTAGATGAGATTTGACTCGACCCCCTCCCCCCTTAAACATCTCACGTAATTTATAGACGCCCCCTTACTGTTAGTATACAATTTATACAAAAAATATTTCTCACAAGAACTATATACAAATTCACTTGCGTGCGATTATTTGTTATATCTATATAATAATAATAAATGCCTGGGACAATTCCACACAAATTGACCTAGTCCCAAATTAAGCAAAGCTTGTGTTATGGTAACTAGACAACGATATATTTACTTATGAAGACATAATAAATAAATAAATAAATAAATATCTGTCTATATAAGTACATAAGACATACATAAATACATAGGACATCCAAGACTAAGTATATAAGGTACAAATACTCGTGTTCATCACAACTGCACGTGCAAAAATATTTGCCCTCAGCGGGATTCGAACCCGCGCCCTCAAGTTTCGCAGTCAGGAGCTCTAACCACTAGACCAGGCGGTCATATATCTATCTATCTATAACAAATAAAAAAATATAGAATTAGATATTATTATAAATGCCCTCTCGATCTCGAATTTGTATTAAGACTAGACGCTGTAAAATACTCTTCTCTTTTGCAACATTCATTTATGTTTATGATTATGAACATCAAATTAAATCGAATTATACGCGGGTGAAATCACTGGACACAGCTAGTATAGTATACCTATAATGTTTGCGAAGAGTCGTTCGATACGAAGCGGCGCATCCGCTTGTATCCAGATTGTGTACATATACATACACAAGTGTCAGTAAACACGTGGCCGGTAGTGTTGCTAATTGCACTTCCTTGCACTGCAGTACGTTGACTCATAACGCAGTAGAACTGTTGCCGACTACTTCATCGGACTTAAGAAAAACACAGTACATGTTTACAAAAATATTTACACGAATTTGCATAAACTAACCTTAGCAGCACCTTGATATGTATCTTTAATGCAATAGCTTATATATAAAATTATAGGATTTCTCATTGATACAGTCGGAATTCGAACTTGCGACCTTTGCGTCGCAGGCAACTGCTCGAACCACTCGGCCACCACTACTACTACTTCGACAAAGTAGTGCTGTCAAATAGATAGACGGTATACCTCTACCGACAGCCTCATCGATGTTGGCATTGCTGGGTCAAGAGACCTGACTAGACCAACTACGCACTTATACCATAAGGCTCGACACAGCTGTGACGCAACGCTCGCGTATTGATTTGTCAATACGCCATTCTCGAACTCATTATTCTCTATATTTGAACTCATTGTCGAATAAAAAACGTAGCAATTCATAAAACAATCGTTCAGGAGCACTGTTGAATTGAGTACAAAGGTCTTCTAATATTCTTGATTATTTCTCGCCAGAAATTCTCGTGTTACAATGCTAGTTACCATACTCCTCCGGAACGGCTTGATCGATTTTTATGAAATTTTATATGCGTATTCAGTAGGTCTGCGAATCGGCTTCTATCTATTTTTCGTACATTTAAGTAATTTTTTTTTTCACCCGAGCGAAACTGGTCCTATGATGCTAATTGCGAAACGCATGTTGTGATTTCCTATATTTAAGGTATAATAATTATTGATATCTCTACTTAAATTGTATTGTTACACGTATCACTTATTGGAAATCTAAGTTAATAAATAAATCCTATAGTCAATTCTTGGTATTGCTATCAGTTACACTTATAGACGGTAACGTCAAGAGTACTCGAAACCGGCGAGCATGTATGATGAATGTGGACGAAGCGAAATAAGTATGCAAGTCTAGAGAGAAATGGCGCTCTATTATCTCTGCCTACCCCGTAAGGGACTCGGCGTGATGATATGTATGTATGTATGCTATCTGTAAACTAGCATAAATGATCGCGCATTATGAACCTTCTATTGGGAGAAACGGGAATTTTGCCTACAAAGTATATAGAAATCTAGGTAAACGCAGGTTGAGCGCGATCTTCTATCAGGTGCCCCTGAATGGAATGGAATAATCCTGAACAAGCTTAGCACCAACTTCAGTTTGGTAGTAGAATAATGAAATTTGATTAACCAAAAAAAGTTTTAGTAAGTAAATTAATGACCTAATACCATTGATATATAAAAAACCCAAGATACACAATCAGCGTCTCAAAAACGTCCGTATAAAATGAGCGCACAATTTAAAATTGTGCGCTCATTTCAAACAGTCTCTCGTCGCTCGCGTCCTTAAACGGTCGTTGAAAATGCCGAAGTGTTCGTTGAGAAATTGTAGAAATATTACGTCAAGAACGTTAAAAAAGGATGGGATATCGTATTTTCGGTAAGTGAAAGAGTTTACTGATTTGTTTTTGTTGTTTTTATAACTTAATATCTAAAGTAATATGTGATTTTGATTTAATTTGTCTTAAAACTTCTCTCAACTTTCCAAATATAACACGGCTTATTTTAATGACTGCTTTGCAGTGTAATCACGATACATTACAAGCACCTTTTATTTTAGTCGCATTACACTAGTGACTCTGTTCTCATTTCAATGGAGTCGATTTTTTTTATTGTGTTTAGTTTTAATTAATATGTTCACTTTTAACCTATTTTGTATTAAGTTCTTAAATAACAAATATTTATACGTATAAATTACGGGTGACTATTGAACAGTACGAGTTGTTTTATATGCATATTCTATTTCATTTTTATTTTATTTTAGTTTTGTGACCCAATACGATGCGCAGAATAGACGTCAATCATCAGCCAACAAAGGTGTGAAGATTTTTTTCAAGCCAAATAAATCAAGTGTCATATGTTCTGAGCACTTTTTGGACCAAGATATTTTTACAATAATTTAACAAACTTAATATACTAACTCAATGTCATAAATAAAAATGTTAATAAAACAAATTCGTCTCCATTCTATCCCTTGTCCTACTGGCTAACTTTGGTCGTAAAATTTTATTGCTTTTTGTAAACTGCTTGCTAAAAACAACTTTAAGCAATTCGCGTAAGGTTGAATTTGCAAAAAATATGTTCAAAGTTTAACTATAACAACGTAGGTATCGTAGGTGAGTGTTTCGGGACAGTTTCGAGTGTTACTTTTGGTCGAGACTGTGCATCTAGGGTTTTTTATATCAATGCCTAATACGAATTCGTATATCATTAACGCACTGTTGCTAACTGATAAATTAAATTAATTAATTAAGCATGAGATCTATAACAAATTGTCACAAACAAAAGGTTAATAACCTAACTGGCTAATTATAAAACAATGACATCGCCCCACCAAGGTTCCATTTACATACGTATAAATAAATTAACAACGAATGTGGATAAACCGAAAGAGTAAGTCTTGAGAGAACTGGCGCTCTACTCTCCCCGCCAACTCCGTGAGGGATTCGGCGCAGCTTTATCTTTAGCCTTAGTATTATGGGTAGACCCAAACATCCATAGCCCATTTAGAGGGCGAAAGACCACGAGGACTACAAGGGGAACAGAAGCAGAGGGAGACCACGTTCCAAATATCTATATCCAAACGATCGCACGCTCAAGAATAGGAACTTCAAGAGTACTCGAAACCGGCATGGAGAGACTGATGAATATGTCTAAAGAGAACAGGCGTCTAACTCCCGCTGCCTACCGCGTGAGGAGCTTGTGGTGATGATATATACGCATGTAGGTACGAATACACGAGGCCTTAAGATTACAAGTATGATTGTAGTACGGAAGTACTCATTTTATTTCCGCACATGGCAATATGTGACGTCAGTGGCAACGATAAATAAATCTTTAACAATATAACACATAAGTGGGTCAAGTCGAGGATTTCCTTGAAATTACGATATACTTCGATTATATTGATTGACACGCATAATATTGCCTTTACATGTTCATCGTGAAATTTTGCATACACGGCGTAATCGGCACAGAAATTTATTAGGAAAAGTAGGTAAGTACCTTATATACGTAATATATACCTAAGGTACCTACTTTCATTGAGTTTCTCGTAAGAGTACTGACTGAAGAAATGGCAACACGATGCCTCGAATACCGAAACAGTAGAATTAGTAGGTATACCAAGTTTCCTATACGAAAAAGGGAAACTTGGTATGAAAATCTAGTATCCCGAAAATTCTACATCAACGTGAGGGAAACTGCGGACGAAGCCTAGTATATACCTATCAACTAACAAAGCATACATTTGCAACTCTTTTAGTAAATAGCTCATTACTACGCATGTTACGGCAAACTAGTGGGATGTACTATTGACGCATCTATCATATCATACCAGCTTACGTACTAGGGCTAACACAAAACCTTTAAGAACCTTGTAGAAACCGATACTGCAGTGAAAAAACTATCTTATGAAGGGTGGAGGTATATCTTCACACCCTACCATAGAAGCCCGAAAGGGTTCACGTAGCTTTTTTTTACGTAGCTGCCAATGTGACAGATGGCGAGGCCATCACCGTTTCTCAAGCACGACTATACATATGTCTTGTATAGTTTGTCAAGCGTGTGGTGTGACAAATTTACCTACTATACATAACTTGATATAAACTTATTAGTACAGTTGAGATTCGAACTCGAAGATTGCAATCATTGTGTCGACTACTCGAACCACTCTGCCGCCACCGCTCTATAAAGCGCTCTAGGAAAAAATAACTAGACTCACCAATAGCGAAAACCTTAACAGCCTTGACAGAGCCGGCCCAGGGTGTGGAGAGCGACACGAGCCGCCGCACGTACTTGTCCTTCCAGGACTGCGGCTGCAGGCGCAGGAAGTGCATCCCCATCAGTCCCCCCATGCTGTGCACCACCAGCGACACCGAGGACTTATTGTTCCGCTCGTAAGTGTCTTCAATAAGCACCTTTAACTTCACGAAGAAGTCTGCATTCTCATCTAGAGTTGAGAAACATATATATTATTATTATCAATTAAATTCTTGGAATAGCCGTGGTGGCGAGTGGTTCGAGTAGTTGCCTTAGACACAAAGATCGCAACTTCGAATCCAGACGTACAGTGATTAGTCACACCACGAGCTTTACGATGAAGGAAAACATCGAGAGGTAACCTGCATACGTCTGAGATACATTCAAAGGCGTATGTATTTATTTATTTATAGGTAAAGTATGTATGTATAGTCGTACATGAGTAACGGCGATGGACTCGCCATCTGTCACGTTGGCACCTAAAATATATCTCTGGTGGAAAGTAGGTGTGTGGGTACTATCTATACACCTCTGCCTACACCGTCGGGGACTCTTATGGGAAGGCGTGAGGATATGAGAAATTCTTGGACGTTATCAAGGATGGTATCGTGTATTTTGGTGTTTCATCGACCATACATTTTGGATACACATTAACGCTTTAGTGGTAGCAGGAAATAATAAGATGGTGATAGTAGTTACACACAGACTTGCATAAAAAGACCAGTTTGATGAATTACCCTTTTTTGTGCTGAAATTAGGAAAACCACATTAAGTTAATGGAAGAATAATATGTGGTACTTACTTGGTGCTTTTCTAAAATCATATGGTGCTCCCATGATGGAGACATTTCTCTGGTAACCCAACTTGATGAGCATGTTTCCAATGCTATTGAAGTATGCCCCGGTGCTATCGTGGGAGGGGTCCAACCACTCAACTGGCTCAGAGTTGCCCCAGCCAGGAATCCTGATGAGTACAATGACATTATTATTGACCAATTACATTTTCTTAACTGGAATTTTTTAACTTTAACTTTTGAATTCCTTGGTTGTTATTCAAAAATATATGAATGTGACGCTTGAGAGACAGCAGACATATTGTCGGGCTTGACTGGAATATCTCCAGTGAAAAGTAGGATTTACTGCGCCTCTCCTTATCATTTGGGGAAGGCCTGGGAGTGTATGGGTAGACATTTTTAAATAAAAATCCTTTTAATCTTTCGTTCAAAAGCTTCTCCATGGGATTAGATGAAGTTTTTGCATGGAGATTATAAGCTGCATTAACACAGGCACCTTGTAATTCGATTTTCCAAGGATATAGCCATGGGGCAAAGCTTACTAGTTTTTAACTCTCAAAAGGATCTTAAGAGAATCAGACAGCCAAATGGGGATATGCAATATAGTTTTTTTTATAGACCTGATGTCAACGCCGGAAGGGTTGCGTGTGGTCCTGGTGGCATTGTCATATTCAAGCCTTAAGTTATCCACCCAGCAGTCGATAACAAATGGAACCAGCAGTTCCAAGTTCAGCCAGATGTTGAAATAGTCCGCTGATGTCTTTGCACAGATATAGTGAACAACCGATGACCTGTTTAATTTTGCTTCTAACTGGCTGCCTCCATCGCCCGGTACTGTCAATTATATATCTAAATTATATTTTAACTAAACAATAACTAAAAATATCATACATTATGGTAAAATTAATTCTGTAGTTTACACAAAATAATATTTGATATATAAAATGACCAATGTTATTTCATTCATATCTGTTGTGCTACATAAAACAAATTGAATTCCATAATATGCAATATCCATATGATTAACTTTGATTTAAAATAGAGATAACTAGGACCATAACATGGCTAGTTCTAGAATATATAAATTTTTTTATATATTATGGGAATACTTACTGAATATAACGGGCGATAGACCCAATGAATTCCGCGCAAGTATACAAGAAGTAAATAATATGAGAAAATACAACTTAATGTGGCGCATTCTTTAACAAGAGTTACGAGCGAACTAATTCACGGTACAATGTAAGCAGTTACCTAATTAAGCAGTTTTATTATTTTTACGCAATTCGCGGATCCGCTTGGTCGGCGTGTAATAGTACACTAGAGGAGGTACGCAAGCAGCGGTGTCAAGTGACGTAGTAAGGAGTCAAATCATACGATGATATGACAATAACTGGGCAGCACTGCGAGTCTGGCGGGGGTAAACATGCCATCGATATCACAAAACAGTATCAGCTGCTGTAACAATAACAGCACCGCTCAATACTTTAACAAATTCACGACAAAACAAAACACACTTTTAATAGTTTGTAATACAATTCACGACAAAACAAAACACACTTTTAATAGTTTGTAATACATGAATACGAGCAACAGTTTATGAACCAGTTAGCATAAGAAAAATATGCGTTCTTAGTTATATATCCTCCTGACAATATAATTATACACTTTATTTAATTATGTTTTAATCACTTGTCAGTTTGATAATGTACTTCATTTCACTCTTTCTAACCTATTTCGTGTATTTTTTTCAGTAATATTTTTGTTCTTAAGCCTCGTTCGTGCGTAATCCTTCCATTCATACTTTACTCTCTAATATTTTATTTTACTTATTTCCTAACTTGCTCCTTCCCAAAAACTGCATTATATTATAATACTCGCTCCTTCATATTTGATCAACAAAGAACTGAAATGACATTTACTTTATTAATGTCACTTGTCAGTTGTCTGTCTGTCAGTACTTTTTATTTATTTATCTGAGATTTATCTCGTACCTACTGCATTTTTTATAGGGTTAGTTCATCAAGACTCAATTTGAACTATTCTAAGTTATCAAAAATTATAACTTTGGAGACGGTGGCAACGGCAATTTAAATAATAAATTTATAAATAAAATAATTATATATCCTCACGCCTTCCTACAAGAGTCCCCGAAGGGGGAGGCACAGGTGTATAGGTAGATTTGTGGTTAAAACACCCACGTTCCGCCACCGCCAGAGACAGATTTTAGGCCAACGTGGCAGATAATTTAATTAATAAATAAGGGTAATTTAAATATAATAATATCATCATCATATCATTTTATTATTATCATCATATCATCATGCCAAGTCCCAATACAATAATATATGACATTCAAATAAGTATTCATTGCATTTTGTTAAAAAAATGTTTTAAAACTAAGAAAGAACTGTTGATGTTAAACTGTAATTGAGTGTAATTGCATTTGTAATTTTATTGTTCTTGTGTCGGTGTGTAGTTAGTTTCGTTCATAAACATTTCGTTTTCGAACCTTTCTGCACTTAGACAAATATTCAATAATCATTATTATTTTTGTTCAGTTTGTAAATCTTTCCGCGCCAAGTCGAATATACTTTAATTATGAATATCTGTACAGTTAATTTATGAATCAATATATGTATGTAATTTATGAACGAACTACGAATTCGCGCAGGCGCGTATTACAAAAATTACTAAAATGGATGTATACTAATTTGTTTTGTTCTTAACTTATAAAATACAAAACAATAATTTTAAGTAGTAAATCAGCTAAAATAGTTAAAATGTTAGGTAAACATTGTAACAAGGGAACAAAGCGGAGCGTTTTTCGCTTTCGTGTTAGGAATTGAAATGTTTTTGCAGGTAAGAACTCGTACAAAATCGATAAAAAATATTCAACTATTATAATTTGAATTATCTCACAATTTAAATTTCAGGGTCGTGTTATAATTGTTTGGTTATCTTGGCTTATTGGAGGTGTTTGCGGTGTAGTTATTTTGTTAATTATTATATGTTACTGCCGCCTGATGCCGCGACACCAGAAACCACTAGGTATGTGGTAAAATATGTACAAACATATATATTGGTTTGCTTATTCCGCTCACAATTTAGTGGGATTAAAACGCATATATTGTAGGTTCGAATCCCTACTGTACCAAAGACGTTTTCTGAACTAATGTGATAGATCATGAAACGCTTTATAGTGAAGAAAGAATAATGGGGAAATCTGCATACATTTGAGAAGAAGTTCACAGGCATCAATAGAAGTGCTTGAGAAAGGTCTGTGTAGAAAGTCACCATCTATCACGTCGGCACCTTTATAAATGATATATCTCCGAAATAGAGCACCTGATTCCATTAATTAATATTACAATGACATCAACTCTTTGTTATTTAAGAAAAACGTTAATTATTATCCTTTGCTTTTAGAAGAGCAATATGTGAAAAAGGAACAATATGCGATAAAGGAAAACCATGCTTACAATAGTCAAGAGAACTACCGAATGAAACATGCAGAGGTAAGGTAGGCTTAGTAAGACGAGGGTGTTAAATCCATACCTATGTTAATATTCATGCATGCATGCAGTGCATTTGGGTAGGTGCAAGTGCAGCGCCACACACGCCCAGCAAGCTATGCGGGGGACATGGAACAGCGCAGGGCTGGGGATACTCGTCCACACTGCTTCGTTAATCGAGTGCCCGAGCAGCGCGAACAGTGTATGCAGTACGCCTCCAGTAGCAGTAATTATCTTCTTTATTTACTTATTTCTTTATTTCTGGAGCTGTGTAAGACTATAATCCTTGTCAAAAAGGATAAGCGGATGATTACATTTTCAAACTAACAAGTTAACTAACAGTAATATTTACAGACTAGAGAGAACTGCCGCTCTACACTCTCTGCATACCCCATTAGGGAATGGGTGTGATGATATGTCTGTGATATTTAGGTACTTCTTACTATGTGCAATCACAGAAGGCCATTTATTTTCTTATCTCTTATCAACAATATCAACACTACAGTGCTGGATGAATTGGATGGAGGTGCCAACATGGATGCTTTGAAGACCCGGTCCTTGCCAGCTTTCCTGAGGCCAAAGCCACGACCACTATCCACCGAGGACGATCTACAGCAACTATACGCCAAGGCAATTATTTATTGCTTATCCTACTTGTATTATAAATGCAAAAGTTTGTGAGTATGTTTGTTTCTCATTCACGCAGAAAGTACTGAATGGATATGGATGATACTTGGTACAGATATAGATAATTTTCGGGATGAACTCTTGAAATATGCTATCCAAATTTACTTACACAGGATAACAACCTGTCCCACGCTGGGTGCCAATATTGTAATTCGAGACCCCTGCTTTTCAACGGCACATGCTAGCACCCTTGAACATCTGTAATTTTTTTTTTATAATAAAGTCATCTTATTTTCGATTGGCACAGGTTAACTTAAGTAAGAAGTACAAGAACCGTATGCGCAGCGAACACGCGGCCATAATAGCGCTCAGCAAGTCTCATAGTCAATTCTTCGACGCAGAAGCTGTTATTGTGTATGACCAGAGGACCGCCCTGTGAGAGATTCATGTAAATGGGGTGCAAGATAACGACAAATATACAAACTCTTGTATTATTGGTGAGCAGTAGTTATTGATAACATAAAGTAAATCAAATTTGAGGGAAAAAAAAGAACGAAAGAAGAAATCATCTCATCAAGCTAATCACAATATTTGATGTCAAATTATTGAAAGAAGTTTTGCTGAACATGTTAATAAGGTTTAACTTCAAGGATGCATGATTCTTTCATACATATTCTAATTTCATATAGCATTGTAAACGCAAAATATTTCACTACTTAAAAAGGCGAAACACGTCCAGATCCTCAATTGTCAACTTAATGACAAATAGACTCATTATCAAAGCTTGGTACAATTCACGTAAAATAAAATGAATGATGATAAAAAAAACATATATCTACATATAGTGAATTCCAAACTACGACAACCTAATTCTAACACAAGGATATAAAATTGGGTATTTTTATAGCGTGTTGTGTACACTCACGCTCACATACATTAACCCTGTAACTTAAAAATTATATCCATATGTAAATCTTATCCCATATCCACTGTAACCTACATATCAGGCGTAGCTAACAATAGGTTATAGATTGTAAGACAATACGCACAGACAGCTTGGCGATACAGGTAATTTGTATTAGTCATTTGCTAACAGTGTATAGACTAGACAGTACTTTACAATCAAGATACAACTATTTATGTGCGGAAAATTAGAACGGATTTTTCATGATGTTGCTTTATGTGTAATTTGATCCAAGTGTAATCGTTTTTTATTATTAAAATATTAAAAATAATAATATATGGTGAATGAAAAAAAAAAGAATTGGCATAATTGTGATTTAAAATCGTGTGATAATAAAAAAACGAATTTGTGGCCTAATTCCAGCATATATAATATATATGTATATATTAAAATATGGTACAGTTATGAACATAGCATGAAGAAATTTATAATCGGAGAAGTGTTAGTAGAATGGAGATGATCCATACATTTTACAAACGTTAAGCTACTATATGCTACTTATTAATAAACATGTTGTTTTGTACGTGACTGTACTCGATGCTTGAGCGTCTGTAAATGGACGATATGACCTGAAAGACTTCGTATTTGAAATGTGACAGCTAAATGTCATATGCATTCTTTCTATACACAGCTAGCTATGTGTTTGAGATACCAGTCCTTATTATCGATGTTTATTGTAGTATTTGTAGGTAATATAACTTGTTTATTGGAAAATGAACGTTTTGTAAGCGGATGGCTCGTTTTATTTGATCCTGTTTAATCTATTGATGACACTACCAGCGTTACGGTGAAGGAAAACATTGAAAAGAAACCTGCATACGTTTTGGAAGAAACTCCAACACGTATGTAAAAGCGGGCAACAAAACATATCTCCGGGGAAAAAAAGGTCTTAGAGAGAGTCCTGTTTTTCCTTAATGTGTATATCTCGTAAGGTTGTTCAGAATGCTCATACCAAATACCTTGAGGGATTTTTATATACCATAATGCATGATGGTAAGCAGTTGCCGCCGTCTATGGACGCTTACACTATGGACGGACCAGGGGTATCGCTCACGCGTTACCGACCCTACAGGAATCTTGACACACCCCTCTTGAACATGCAGGACTCTCTAGGGATAATCTCTGGAGGGAGTTCATTCCACAGCCTGAGCGTACGCAGAAGGAAACTACTTTGACACAGCGCTGAGACCGTTTTTAATGTATGGGGATGAATTCCCTGTCGATGGCGAGAGGTATAGTATTAGAAGGTAATCAAATCAGCAGGTTACAAACTCGGCTCGGACACTCAAAGATGCAAGGTTGACTGAAGTAAATAAAATTACGCAACGTCGCCTTCAGACTTATATATATGTATAACACCATTTAGTTAAGATGCAGCATAAAAAAACTTAAATCAACCACCACATAGCGTTAACCAAATTGTACCTTAACCCACTATAAATACGTTTCAATATGACATACAACAAAAGAACAGCAATATCAATGCTCACACGATATACTGATTACACGAGAGTGCGGAAGCTGGCGAGAGTAGGGAACGTCTTGAGACGGAGCAGCTCCAGTTCTGTCTGCAGCATCACGATGGTGGTGTGGTTGGTCTGCACCTCGCGGATCAGCTTGCTACGCATCACTAATGTTGCCATCCTGCAATGTTATAATTAAAAACATGACGAACAAGCATGCGGTCCGCCTGACGGTCAGCGGTTACCATTACTATTATCCTTCGCAGGGGTATTTTTGGTATGACCACTATAATGACAACAATACCTTATGGAAACAATCTCTTTAGGTATAATTATTATCGACTAATATTATAAAGAAGAAATATTTTAAAGAACGGCGATGGACTCGCCATCTGACACGTTGGCACCTAAAATATATCTCGCGAAAAGTGGGTACTACCTAAACACCTCAGCCTACCCTTTCGGGGACCCTTCCCACGGGGGAAGGCGTGAGGATATTATTTTAAAGAAGGTACAGGTTTTTTAATAGAAATTATTCCGGAGTAACACGAGTATTGATATGAGATAAATTATCAAATTAAACGCGAGTGGAAGGGGGTGCCCAGCAAGTGTGATAGAATGCCTTGCCTCGGCAGTGTACCTGTTTTTGAATATGCGCCGGATGCGTATGGGCTCAAGCGGGTTCTCGTTGAGGCGCTTCTCGGACACCAGCGCGTTGAGGCTTCGGATGCGCTTCTCGAGGCCAGAGCTTTGGAGTCGCAGCGCCGCCAGTTTCAGCTGACACAGTATAAATACATAACAATATAAATACCTTGGGGTAAATTTCTTTCAAATTTACATAGGATCAAATTGAGCAAAGCTTGAACTATCGTAGCTAGATTCATATAGATATACACATGAATACAAAGGACATTCAAGACTTTCGTGTTAATAAAATAAAATATTAGCTTAGTAGCTAAATTATAGTCGGCGCGGAACTAGTTGGCCACGCCTGGATTAGGTATGTCAGCGGGCGCGGGAGGTTTTTATCATTACTCAGTATGGCCAGACAGGAGGTTAAATCGCAAGATGACTCTGCGGATATTCTAAATGCTATTTCAAAAACGGAAAGCCGATGTCGATAATTAGGAATCCATATAAAACTGACTCCAATTCAGAACGTGTACCCTGATGTGCGTGGCGATGACTAGGCGTTACCTCGAGGTCCTCGAGGCGGTGCAGCTGGTCCCCGAGCACGCGGCTGAAGAACATCTTGGAGGCCTCCATCTCCTTCTCCATGCGCACGTAGTCCTGCTCGTCCGTGTAGCCCTGCTCCTTGTTCTTCAGATACAGCTGCAGCTCTTTAGGGATCTATAGCAGTCGTGTTTGTATAATTATGGTCATCGCTAACAAATCTGCCTCTAGCGGTAGGCTAGCTCGCGAGCTCAAGCTTTGCAGCCTGATACTCAGACCATTTCTTACGAACCAAAATCAATTTAAATGCATAGTAAAAATATACTATATCCATAAACTTCACTGCGTATTAACGGAATGAGGTTCATATGACGTTCAATAAGTTTTCTATGATTTGCTTGCCTTTCTTATAATATCAAGACTATGAAACATTTTATATTATTAGATGTTGGTGTGAATAGGACACCACGTGACCTTGAGCCGTTGGTAGGAGTGCAGCTCGTCGTGCAGGTGGCGCAGCTTCATCTTCACCTGCGCGTGCTCCCACTCCTTGGCCAGGATGCCCTTGCGGAACTCCATCTGCTTGCGCATCATGCGCAGCTTCATTGCACCCACTTTCTGTTTGATACATTACGATGAGATAAGATTCGTACCTACTAGATATGTGTGTGCAAAGTAATATTTGTCTTATCCAATGTATTTGTAGTTGTTTGTGGCTAGCGTCCGTGGGCGGCGGTCCCGCCCAGCTTCGCTTAGGTGAACATTTAAATCTTGAAAACTATCGCAGTGCCACCTATCGTAAACCTAAGCAATTCCTTGACCCACCTGAATAACAACAGAAGAGGGACCCCTGTGAGGGACACGGGGACCGATTCTTTTGTGTGCATCAGCGTGATGGTATGTATGTATGTAAAGACATATATTTATATATTCGCCTACCCACAAGGGTCCCCGAAGGAGTAGGCAGAAGTGTATGGGTAGTACCCACACACCCACATTACGGCAGAGATGTATTGTAGGTGCCAACATGACAGATGGTGGACATATGCAGGTTTCCTCTCGATGTTTTCCTTCACCGTAAAGATCGTGGTGTGACTAATCACTGTACTTAAATTCTGAAAAACTCATTGGTTCAGTCGGGATTCAAACTTGCGATCGTTGTGTCGCAGGCAACTACTCGAACCACTCGGCCACCACGGCCGCATACATTTGAGTATGTATATATTCCACCAGTTACCAGTATAAGGTTATTGATGGCCTCGATGTCCTCGCGGCGTATGAGGGTGGCGTCCTCGAAGTCCTCCATGTGGCCAGTGGTGTTGATCTCCACCTGGCCCGCGGGCAGCACCAGCTGCAAGTGCACCCATCGTTAAGGACCAAACCTTACACTTGTTCATAAATTCGTCAGCAAGTTTTCGTTTTCAAAATATATGACGTTATTTTGATTTGTCTATGGACGAGTATTTGTTCTACGTATTTTTAAAACCAAACGTTTACTGAATTTGTGACTTTTGAGTACTTTTGGTCTCGCCATTGTCAAGTTATGTTATTATTATTATATATATACTTAGTCATTAAGTTATATTTTTAGTTAGTGATGACAGAAATTACCAAATTCTGTACAATTCTTGTTTTATTGCATTCTCATCGGGATGTATTCACAACACCCTAGCACTTCTAGAAGACATCTGGTCTATTAACTGAGACGCGTCTATTATCTGAGACGCTTAGTAGGTATATTATATAGAAGGCATGAGATAGTTACATATTGTATAAGTCTCTGTGTGGGATAACCTGTAAGGTCTTATTCCGCGCGGTGAGCTCGACCTCCTGGCGGTGGTCGGCCATCCTCTGGTACGTGAGAGCCAGCAGGGATTTCCTCGCCTGGATGGCCTTCGACCACACGCTGTTGGTGTTCTCCACGTACGCCATCTCCATTGCTATTGCTCGCATCTGTTGTACAGTCGCCACCACAAGTAGTATTGAGTATATTAAGAGATTTTTTTTTCACTGCATAAATGTATTTATTGCAACACTGTACAGTATTTTACAGCGTTTAGTCTTAAGCCAAAGAGGTATTTAACTCTAGATAGTACTGGCGCCCTATACTCTCTGAACACATCAAAACTCAATACTCTTAAAACCCTTTCAGGGATATTATTTTCGATTAGATTTTAAGAAATGGTGATTAATATTTGTATTTTCTTTACATAGATGCAGATAACACAAAGATTGCAAGTATTCTTATACACAGCATTAGAAGCGTATTAACAGCAATAGAAGCGTAGGATTTCCTAGGCAGGTATTGTACTCACGCGCACTTCATTCTCGATCTTGGCGCGGCGGAGCTTGCACATGGTGGCCCACAGGGGCTCGTCCATCACGGGCGGCATGTTGCTGATCAGGTCCAGTTGCTCTACCCTGCTCGAAGACTTAATGTATATACAATGGCCATGTGGACTTTGAGACGCATTCTGCTAACGAGATGACAGACCGACACACATCTCACCCGATGCTGTTTTTTATACCTACCTACCACTAAAGTGGCAGACAAGCAACAGCAGAGATGTTGCTCGCGCATTATCGTCCTAAAAGTCGCTACTCACGTATAAGTAAACACATAAGTAGTATTATACCTATATATACACTATATATACACGATTATTTATATTATTTATTATTATATTATATACACGAGAGGAATTTATTGACAAGCAGTAAATGAGGTTGAATAAACCCGCTGCGGTCTCCTCGAGGCACTGGTTAGAAACCTTACGTAAACATTAGGAGTATAAAATATGGCAAATTGGATTCCATAGGGTCGCTCATAATAATTTATTTATTTATTTGGATCACGGCAGAGGCATGTAAGTCTAGAGAGAACTGGCGCTCTATAATCTCGGTCTACCCCGTTAGGGACTCGGCGTGATGAAAGTATGGTCACACATCTTAAGATTAAAAGAACATGCTATAACAAAACATACATACATAAGCGTCTACCCAATTACAGGTAATCACAACTACAACAGAAGCTAAGTAAAATTTACATAAAAGTATGATTATATATGCCATATCAGCTGAAGCTTGACGGGAAGCATGCGCATACCCCTTGAAGAA
>JACCPG010000243.1:0-20124 GCA_016069955.1 Drepana arcuata
AAAGCCAATCCCACAAACACACCTAAATCTACTAAATGCATTTCGTTTATATTACATAAACGTGTATGAACGTTAAGTATATTACGTTACTATAAGTAACAGATATAACTCACAACAGTCTCTGAAACAAGACTACTTGTGAGCAACTTAAGAATACAAGAGACAAAAATATTTTATATAATTATGTGTTATATTTTTTCCTTTTATATGGTTTTGATCGTATGCAGGCTGCCTCTCCCTAGACGTTTTCCTTCACCGTAAAGCTCGTGGTTTGACTTACTTATTACTGGACTTAAGTTCAGAAAAACTCACCGGTGCAGCCGGGATTCGAACTATAGACTACGGTAACCGCTTCCCATCAGATGGGCCTTAAGCTCGTTTGCCACTCTAGTAGAATAAAAAAAAAATTGCAATCTTTGCGTTGTAGGCGACTACTCGAACCACTCAGCCACCGTGGCAAAAAGGCACAGTGGAGTTAGATTGGAATTCCCTAAAGTTGACTGCCCCCGAACTTAAGACAAATGTCACTTCACTTACTGGGTTTAGGGCAAACACCCGTATAATGTGGGATAAGAATTTTTAATTAATCTTTCTCCTGTTTAACCCACCCAAACCACCATATGTGGTGGTTTGGGTGGGTTAAACAGAAAAGAAGAAAACAGAGAAAGATTAATTAAGGCCAAATTAACCCAGGCCAAATTATCTAAATTAGGTACAATCAATTTATAAACACATAAATACCTAAACAAATAAAAAATAAATACCTCGGGACAACTCCACCCACATTGACTTAGCACTAAATTAAGCAAAGCTTGTGCTATGGTAACTAGACGACGATATAAACTTATTTAGACAGACACATAATTACACATGACTTTCAAGACTAAGGTACAAATACTACTATTTATATATATAAATTATCTACCATCAGCGGGAATCGAACCCACGTTCTCAAGTTTCGCAGTAAGGAACTCTAACCACTCGACCAGACGGCCGACAAATGAATATAAACTGAGACGGAGACCACCACCTAGACATACAAACAAAATATTCTCGTCATACATATATTTGGTATTTAGCTCGGATAGAACCCGCGACCGTTAATAATGATGACTCTCTATCTGACACAATAATCACAGCTGACTATTGTGCCCTGAGATTGTGCCAGATTAAAATTGTATTGTGAAAAATTAAGATATGTATGCTTTGTATAGTAAGCAGCGACCTATTGTCGGGCCTACGTTGTTCCCCCATACTTGGGTACTATTGCTGTAACGAAAAAATATTATTGTTGTATATGCCTAATGATTTGAAAAGAGTAACCATGGAGTTTCTTGCCGGTTCTTCTCAATGGAAGCGACCAACCCGAACCGTGCTCTTTTTTCGACGTTTTATAAGTGCCCACCTGGGCCTATGTGAAATAAAAAGATTTTGATTTTGATTTTGAAGACATACGTGAATGAAGAATAAAAATGAATTGCCAACAGTTCATTTGTTTATATTGACAAAGGAGTTTACTTAAATGTGCGAGTTACATATTTTTAAGCAACTATTAAAAGTAAACGCGGGCATTGGGGAGTTTTGAAAAACATTCCTATAATATAATAATCCTCACAATGGTCCCCGAAGGGGTAGGCAGACGTGAGTGTGTATAGGTAGTTTCCACACATCCACTATCAACCAGAGATATATTTTTGGTGTTAACGTGACAGATGGCGGGTCCATCGCTGTTACTCAAACACGACTATACATACGCCTTTGAATTTTCTTCCCAAATCTCTCCTATAATATATTACAGTATGTATATGTCGAACTAATAATAAAATGTCCGCGCTACACGTGCACGGTAGCACAGGACCCAATTCGGTTTTCCCGGTCTAAACCGAGCGGAAAAACGGCTGTCACTGCCACACAAATGCTTAATTGAAATAATTTGTCAAATAAGTAATGTAGCTCCAATTGATTTTACGGGAAAATTGTGAAGCGTAGAAAACTGGGCTAGAGCCCGTAGCAGCCTTTCATAAATAATAATTTAAGGTTGGACGTATACATTATTTCTGTATCCCTTTTGAATAAATAACTAAAATAATTTTTTTTTACGCAATTTTTATATTTTCTGAGCTTAATCCTTGTCACATAATTAAAGACGAGTGATCGATTGCTTTAAGTATTCGCCTGCAACGCAGATTGCAAGTTTCAACCATAACTGTACTAATGAGTTTATCCTGAACTTTGCTGCAATGACTTATTACACCACAGCTTTACGGTGAAGAAAATTATTCAGAATAAGTCCGCTCACGTGCTTGACGCGACTCAACATCTGTTATAATTGAGTTGGATGAAATAACGTCCGTTATTGATATGTCATGATATCAGTATATCATTATATGTTATAACGGACCCGCCGTACATGTACGTATGGGGGCAAATCCATAAATTATAGTTCATATATTTTATCACAAATTCGATAGCTTGCAATATGTAAATTTGCCACTGGTTCATGAATTATTTACACATGTATGTAGATAATAGTGAGACCGTGAGATCCGTTTATATTTTGTCACATTTACGAACTGATTTATCATTGTCGTCTCATAAATTATGTATATCGAAATGTTTTCGATCGTTGGTTCAATTTAAATATTTATTCTATCTTATTAAATAGACGGAATAAAAAAAAAAATTTTTTCTTTAGAAAAAACTATTGTAACTCACCAATAATTTTTGCTACGAGATTCCAATACCATGCTACGAATCGAAGCTCTACGCAGCTACGAAGGGCTACGACACGAGCGCTTTGCGATATGAATATTGAATTATTTAGTTCCACTGTACTTTTGAATGATTATAATTACATATATATCATCACGCCCTAACGGGGTGGGCAGAGAGAGTTGAGCGTCAGTTCTCTCTAGACTTGCAGGCTTCTCTCGCAACATCCACATTCATCGGTTTTCAAACATGCTTGCAGGCTTCTAATACTCTAGGTCTAGGTTCGATCGATTTTGATCTAGGTAGTTGGAACTAGGCCTTCTTCTGCCTCCTCTTGCATACACTTACGCATTGTATAAGTTTCGCAACTTATCTTATCTATATATGTCCAAACCAACGGGCCTTTCTTCTATATATACAATCGTACTCCCGTCCACGCCGGTTGATTTGCCAATGATTTAAAATAATTATTTAACTTATGATGACAGTTAACATAGATGGAAAAAAAATTATGCGTTTAAGGAATAAATAAAAAAATATTCATACTTAAGAAACAGTAGGCTGATCACGTCACCTTAGCACTGAATATATCACCGCTGGGAACAGGCAGGACGTTCGACCCCTGCTTAACTTTTCGTGAACCCTTGGATATATAGCGTAAATAACAATTACTGGCCATTCCATAGATTACTAGCGCAAATTGTATACACAATAATAGAGATAAGAATGCGTCTATCAAGAAGACTGTTGACCTAGACCCACTAAAAAGTATTTTATAAGCTCTAAACAAACCCTAAGAGAAATAAAGCTATTTATATTCAAGACGAGAAAACTACGCTCCTTAAATCATTATACGAGGTCCTTAGACACTTGTAAGAACTCATAATAATTTTCTTTCTTTTTATATTCTATTATTTATGGTTCGAAAGTGCGATAACAAAGGCTGCATGGTTGTCCTTACTTTATTCCAAACAAACTAACAAATATACTTCATACTTGATTTATTGAGTTTATTATATCGTTACAAAAGTTAGATATCTCTTTTGAGGCAATGTATATAATCATATTTTTTTTTATATTTTTGCCCCAAAACCACCTGACACTACGACTGCCAGAAACATAAAAAACAGAGAGCAGGAATTAAAAACCGTAAACCCGAAACTAAAAGGCCTTAGCCGAAACTAAAAGGATTAGTGAAATGCAGTCACCCCATTCTAAATCGGGTAACGCCTCGCCAATTAATGGCCAGTGTTCCAGAAGTTGGCTACAGTATCAGCTGTCTACGGGCGTTGACATTGCGAGTTGGCAGGTTGGGGCTCTAGCTGACGAGTAACACAGGGGTGCTGCTGATGGTGCTGCGAGGGTGCTAAGAGCGATGTTAGGCGTTCCTGGGACGTGCTATAGCTAAGAGAGGTAGGACATAACGGGTTTCCCGTTTGAACTTGGAGCTGCCCGACTGGGGCAGGACCTCCACCTTAGAGAAGTCCGTAGGCAAATAACACAATTTATTGTGTTATGTTCCTACGCGGTGAATAAGGTTTCCAATAATGAGCTCCTTGGGGAGGGGGGAGGATTGTTACATTGTGTTGGAAGCAGAGGGATTAGTCCCATTATGCTACCATTACACTATAACTCTCCGAACACAGAGAGGCAACGCGCAAGTGATACTTTGGTATCGTGAGTGTTTATAGGCTACGGTAACCGTTTCCCATCAGGTATGTCGTATGCTTGTTTGCCACTCTTGTTGTAAAAAAAAGTGCAAGGGAGTAATGCGTTCCACAAGAGACCGCAGTGCCCTCCTAAATGAAGGACGACCACCGAGGGGCTTAAGTGACTAACAAGCTCGCATTTTACTCTGGAAAAATAAAAAAGGGTGCCGACCCAACAATGTTTGGCATGATAGGGAGATACATGGTTTCGTTTTTTAATAAAGACGCAGTTCCTTTCAATAATTCCCAGGAATTTAATTCCAGAGGTCATCAACCGTGACCCTTGGGATCCGATATCGTACCCTTTTGATCCTTGTAACATGTCTGTATACAAATACGACATTATATGGACAAAGAAGCCTTGGGTTTTGGGTTTATTAAAGATGTTCTATGCATTCATGTATGAATTGGTGTTGGTACGAAAAATATTTTATAATAATATTATATCTCTTTTACAATTCATGCAATTCTATCAAAAACATGAATCAGTCATGTTTTTGAAAGAACTGCATTAATATCGCCATCTGTCACGTTGGCACCAAATAGACCTCTGGCGGAAAGTGGGTGTGTGGGTATTTATTACCTATACACCTCTGCCTACCCCTTCGGGGATCCTTGTGGGAAGGCGTGAGGATATATTATTATTATTATTATTATTTATTAATATAGATATATGAGAACAACTATTCAATAGTATTGGGATACTATTTTACACTTATCAAATTTACATATAAAAAAATATTGAAAAATTGCCAAAATGTCTGAAAGAGAGACAGAGGAAGTTCGTAATCGTAATCGAGCGAACACTTAAGATGAAGATACTTTAAATCGGCGAGCATGAATGAAGTCTGATGAACGTGGATGAATCGAAAGAGGTCTGTAAGTTTGACTCGCCATCTGTCATGTTGGCACCTAATATACCTCTGGAGGAATGTGGGTGTGTGGGTATTAACTATACACCTCTGCCTACCCCTTCGGGAACCCTTGTGGGAAGGCGTGAGGATATATTATTGTTATTATTATAAAAAAAATCTTTTGAAATACGCAACGGATTTTAATATACAGCGGCGGATACAGTGATTCCAGTGGAAAGTTTATGTCTATAATTTAATTTTGGCTAAGTGATTCAACTAGCCTACAACACAGATCGCAAAGAGGAAACCTGCATACGTTTGAGAAGAAATTCAAAGACGCATGTATATTTTTGTGCTTGAGTAACCGCGATGGACACGCCATTTGTGACGTCGGCTCTTAAAATATATCTCCAGCGGAAAGTGAGGGTGCTCATTAGCTAGAAACCTGTTTACCCCCTCGGGGACCCTCTTATGAAGACGCAAATATATAGTTAACGTGGGTGAAACCACGGGGTACCTTTAGTATAGTGTAAGAGACAGATTTAATGTATTTTTCAATATTCTTTAACACAGGTATATAACATATTAAGGAGTCATTGTTACGAAATATATTAATCAAACATAATAATTGAATTCAATTATTATTTAATAATTGAACATAGCATTGATTAACGTTAGTTATACTGGGAGTAGGTACTTATCAAAAAAGTACTCAAAACAGCTTCGTATTTTTTTATTAATACTCTGATCTTATTCTGAAAGATTCAACTTTAACCCACCGACATAATTATAATATATCGATTTGCTCGAAAATCTTTCATTGTATATCAAATATTATGTTCAAATTTTGCCTTCATTGGCGGTTTTATGATGTTACGTGTGTTATTTATAGTTTTTTTTTAATTATAAAACTTTAAAAGTTGAAGAACTGGAGAGCCTGTAGGGGAAGGGGGAGTTAGTTAGGGGAAACCGCACAATATAATATTTGCACCTTCCCTGCTATGAGCTATATCACGCTGAACTCTCAGCTCGGTAGGCACAGAGATTATAGCTTTAATATATACGATACCTAATAGTGATAATACGACATTGTATACCTTGATTGAGTAAAAACTTATTCTTGATGCGTGAAATTGCCACTTGTAAAGTTAGCAGTAAATCTCGGTGGCTGGTACCAATATGTCTTATCACAGTTAAATCGGTGTTTTGTCAAATCACGAGCTTTACCAAGAAGGAAGTCAATGCAATGAAACTTGCCCTCGAATAGTCGAGCACAACAAATTACCCATCGGTCACTGGCACCTAAAATATATCTTCAGTGGGAATGGTTTTTATAGGAAAATGTGAGAAAAGAATATAGAATCCATCACCAATACGACACATTTAATATTTTCTTCGGATTACACATGTTGTAAACATACATTAATATACTATTCACAGTACAAAAATAATTGTACAATTTTATGACTTACATACAACGTTTTAGCCTCTTAACAATATTTTAAGCCTCTTATTGTTATTATGAACAAATGCAAGTGATTTTCTATACATATTTACATACATTTGAATTTAGACAAAATTTATCATATGGAGTAAATTCAAGAAGGATGGGAAAAGATTTGTGCAGGTTCTACAACGCGCGAGGCTCCGCTTATTATCAGGCGGACCGTATGCTTGTTTACCACCTAAAGTAGGTAATAAAAGGCATAGAAATCCTGAATCAGTACTACCAACATAATAATAAATCCTTTTATTAAAATGATAAATATATTGTAAAGATGTATATAAACTATAGTAGTAGTAAAGCTATATATGTATATAACTAATCCCAAAAGATATCTACTAGCGTTCTACTCTTAAGGAAAAGTTTTGAAATCTTTTTAAGATTCGCGCTCAAAAATATTATAAAACCCAGCAGAAATTTTATTGTAACTTTACAAATATTTTAATTAACAAAAGTAATATGAATTAAGCGAATAATTTTAAGCGCTATTTACTAAGACTTATCAAAGTCTCACAGAAATATTTCATATACCGTGCTGCTAATATAATGAACCGTTGACTAGACTAAGTCAAATAATTACGGACATTTTCCGATATCAAAGCGGTTTGATACATGCATACAAAGACATTGATTGTAACACTTACAATTGATAACATAATATATATATAGGGTTTATTTCAAGAGACTCCTTTATAATTGTTATATTTACAAAGTTTCAGTCAACTTAAGTATCAAGCGATCTAATCGTCTAAGTAGTCGGATTCAGTACCTAAACGTTTCGAGGTGACGTCGCGGAGGTCGTCTACCAGTTTCTGATTTTAAAAAAATATTAACTTGTCACTCCACGAAACGTTAAAATCAATTATATTGTCTGAACATTGAGTCCTTCTCATATAGTAACAAGTGCGAATATATTTAATGCAATATGTACACACAACGCTACAGAAGATCGTAGTCAAATGAAACTACTTCTGGATAGTTTTGCGTTCCCACGATGGATAACATCTTCCAAAGTCGTGCTATGCCGTTCGTTCCTTAAGCTGCTAGCATTTTATGGCTCTACCATAAATCATAGTGTATCTTTGTTACATTAGGAGGACACACTAAACCGAACTTTATAAGAATACTGAAAATCAGTGCTCATTACGTGCATGAGTAGCGCTCCGATTTGTTTTTTGTATAATTTATTTATTTCGGTGCCAAATTTTATACAAAACTGTTTAGTAGTTATAGTGTGAAAGAGGAATAATCATGCCCACAAACCTGCACTTATGCTCATAGCATAGGAGCTTCATCTGATAAAATATCAGCAACGCGTGAATAGAACTTCGTTTTACTTAGGAGGTCCGTACGCCAGCTTTTTTGATTATAAAAATATACGAATCTAGTATAAATATGCGTTTATAAATTGATGGTTAGCGCTTACTATCAATATGTCCGTTTTGGAGTTCACAGTCGCTTTGTATTGGTTTAGTATTAATAATATCGGAAACAATTTTACTTAATAAACTTATTTTTATTACGATCTGTAGAATTGTTTACACATTATATTATACAAAGCATTAACACTCGGGATGGATTTTAATACTCATCTAAAATACTCGAAATCCACGAGCCTGTACGGAGGGATTGATGAGTTTAGATAAATATTTTTTAGACAGACCTAGAACTCTTTCTGCTTATCCCATGAGGGACTTGGCTTAGTGATTTCTTTTTGAAATCATGACTGTTCTATTTATATGTTTGAACAAGTTAATATGTGTTTATCATAAACTCCTTTGTATTAACTACAATATATGTGTATATATATAATGAACTTAAAGTTGAATGTAGGTACATGAGGCCGTCAATTTAGAACAACAACTTTTATTCCATATGTTTAAGGTATACTCAGCCGAGAACAACTTTATATTATATCAGCATTAGTTGATTGAGTTGAATTATAAAAAAAGAGATAAATTCATCTTTCCTATGTCTAAAAAGCTATAGTTTTCTTATATAAATTTTAAGTAGATATTTTGCTCAGCCAATCAGCATTGCCATACAACGTGGTAATGCCGCTGGCTTTCTTGGCACCTTTACGCGTGACAGAGATTTTGGACATTCATTTTATTTATAAAAATATGTACATTATAGTTTACTATTATTTCTTTAATAGTATCATATTCTAAGAAGTATGTTTGTTTTATATTCGATCAGCAACATGTCCAATTATTCGACATCAAATATAACAGAGATGAGTGTGCGAAGACGAGAGAGAAATAACAATACCTAGACTACATACACAAGCGAAAAGACAAATATACATAAGGGTAGAGTAATCGTATAAGTCGTCGGGATGGTAGTATGAGAGGCCAGTAGGGGGTCGATCGCCACTGTCAGTATGATTTATCGTCCCACCAGTTGAACATGTCAGGGCGCTCCTTGCATGTAATATATCCTCATTTAACAGATTGGTGGTTGAGATGGCTAGAGCATGACGTCACGCGCCGGGCCGGGCGCTCGGCGTCAGGCCCTCGCCGGCGCCAGCACCACCAGCTGTGTACGGCGCTCCTGACCACGCGAGACGCTACTGCTGCGGGTGCGGTTTAAAATCTGAACACAAATAAATAAGATAAGGTATAAAAAAACAGGATTAAGTATTCATCAATTATAAACTAGCTGTCCCACCCAGCTTCGCCTGGGTGAAAAAGTAAAATTTCCTGAAACACGATCTTAGTGCCACTTATTGGGTCCAATTGTGATGTAAGCTATCCTATCTTTTAAGTTGGAACAAACTGCACGCGGTGTGCAAATTTTATTGACATCGGTTAAGTAGTTTAGGAGCCCATCGTGGACAAACAACGTGACACGTAATTTGTACATATTAAGTTAGTTATCCCCTCAATCGGCGTTCCCTACTAGTACACTAGTACACCACTATCTGAAACCGCTATATGAGTACATTCATGAATATGTAAAAAAAGTTCGAATCACAACTGTACCTATAAGTTTTACTGAAGTACAGTTATAAGTCACAGAATGAGCTTTAAAGTGAAGGAAAACATCGGAAGGAAACCTACGTACCTTTGAGAAGAAATTGCGATGGACTCGCCATGTATCACGTTGACACCTAAAATATATCTGTGGCAAAAATTGCATGTGTGAATATACACACTTCTGCCTTTCGGAGACCCTTGTGGGAAGGCGTGCAGAAGAAACTGCGAGGCACAGCTAGTAGCTCAAGGTAAAGAATTATGTAGTTGTTATTACAATACGATACATAAAGCAATTCACAGTAATTTATAAAAAGTTAAAGGAAATATACCGTAGCGACGGAGTGAGATCGCTTGGCGTGCGTGGAGCTGAGGAGGTCAGAGTGAGCCGTGGAGTCGGACCTCGAGCGCAGAGTGCCACGTGCGCGCCTTCTCCGGCCCCACCACAACCATCGATACGGAGGCACTCGCCTGGAATATCATATCAATCAAATATGAACTTTATAACAATCGACTAATGGTGTTCTTTTACTATTGTTTAATATATTGTTATATGAAGTTGTAGGTGTATATTTTGTGGTTTTGGTAAATCATTTAATCTGAGAGATACGCAAAAGAATGTTTAAGAATAATTTAGTTGTCTATACTATTATAATATATATATCAAATATATCTATTCTATTAATATATCAAAAATGAATACATAACATAGAAATCGTAATACCTATGTGTAAAAGCTAATCTTAAATAAATTGATACTTGATTTAAAGGAATTCATAGCTCGCTCCACGCACAGTAATGTATGCCATGCAATTAGTAACGATCATAAATAAAAGTTCGCTTATTAATCGTACAAGTTCATTGTAGCGGTACATAGGTATTGTGGGTATATGACAGGCATCATAGCAGACTCATATCACAGGCATAAAATATTTTTTTAAAGATATTGTATATTTCAAACATAATAAAATGAGCGAATTAATTCATTCTGATTGAAAATGAAGGTAATAGGTATTTCAGTCATGTTTAAGCACAGTGGCAAAAAATAATCACAGGCGTACAATGCAAATGTATCTGAAAAATCTATCTATAAAAAAACATGTACGAAATATTTATGAACATTAACGATAACACCGTGTTTGCCGTGAGTGTAACTGTAATATGTATGTAGTATGTAAGATCGTGTATGTACTTCAACAGATTAATAGAGACTCCATGCATCAGCACAACATAACACGTGTTAGAAATGTACTTACATAACTTTTTTAACTGACCTAAGGCTGGAGTATATATGCGGCGAAAACATGCAGCATATCAACGGATTAGCGACGGAATTGAGGGGTGCTAGGCTTTGAACGAGAGTGGCGATCGCTAGGTTCCTCTGCGTGGTTGGTATGTGGTCGTACACTTGAAGCAGGTCGAACACAATGTACGGTGACCAGCATAGGACGAAGACTGGAAACAAAACACGGTCATACAATTATATCTTCTACAACATACATTTGTTTTACTATTAACTTTATCCATTTGACGTTTTATGACATGAATGTACATTGTTTCAATAAAATTCCAGGCATATTTACTACTAGCGCAAAAGCAATAGCGTCAAAAATTATCGGAACAACGCAGTGATACGAAGAACATTTATGATAAATACTAGTTTTTATCTTACAAATATTTGCTCCCAGCGGGAATCGAGCCCGCAATACTAAAGTTTATCGTCAGAAACTCTGACGTCTAGACCGCGAAACAAAATACACACTTACAGACAGATTATTTTATCGTATTTTATTGTAATTAAACATCAAACGAACAATAAAATAAAATAAAATTAATAAAGAGAGAGATGCAAAAATGGGATTTCTGATTCATTTAAACTATAATATTCTTGATTTTTTAATAGCAGAACTTGATACCGCTTAAACTCTTGACAGTTTTGAGACAGTATTTTTTATTTCAGTAGGTATCTACTTTATGTCGAATATGACATAGTTATGTTAATCTTTATTTAGGTATAAAACACATTTTGTATTTCTTATCGTATTTAATTGTAATTGTAGTATATCGTACTCACCAAAAACAATAACAAAGGTCATTTTGACACTCTTGATCTTGGCTCTGGGAATGAGGCCCCTTGAGCTCGCACGGCGCGAATCCGGATCACTCTCCACTTGCCCTGAAAACGGATATACCAACCAGTTGAGATCCTACAGTGCTTCCCGGAACGTGTATTCTTGGACGGTGCATTCTCGGAAGGAATATTTATTTTTAAGACGCTAATTCGAGCGGGCGCCGAATATTGACGGACCATTTGTACGATTATACATACATATAATAAGAACTATGTATTACGCACACAATGGCAAGTCAATTACAATGAGTAAAGAACTCAATGTAGAAAAGGAAACTTCTTTTAGAATTTGATTTGCTAAAAAGGGACAATACATTACTTCAGTCAAATTCTCGAATTCTCGATTCACGATATTTACAATTCAGGATGGAATGGCTTTACAAAGGAGAGACCGGTTCATTAATTTTGCTACTAGCACAGCAAACATACCTGACATAGTTTCGATAGCCCGCGAGAGTCTCTATCTCTAGAATTGCTAGCATCTATATAGGCTTTAACCAGTATGTAACCAATGCAAAAAAAAATACCACTATATATCAAGTTTTAAAATGTATTTATTAGCAGCTTCGCAGCTTTTTTGTGGCTGTACCCAATTATTTCGCAAAAATCATGAAGATCCAATTTCACTGTAAAATTTAATACCTTTATAAAATCCGACGTAAAAAAACATATTACAACTTCAAACGAAAATTCATATCAGTCACGAATACATTTCTAGACAGAACTGGCTATCTGTCTACTCCGTGAGGATATATAGGTATGATACTGACCATTCCTCATTGTCTTCGTCCGTCTAGAATTTATAGGTGGACTCATGACCACAGCTTTGCTCTTAGTCCAAATAGTGAGGACTATGACAGCGTAGCACGCGGCGATGGCAAGCGCGGGCAGGATGAAGATCATCACAGACACCAGCGTCATCCAAATCTGCCATTTGCGAGGTGTTCCCAGATCTATCCAGCATTGTAGTTGACCTGGAGAATGCAAGACGAAGACTTAGATGTTAGATGTAGATGTTAGACAAGACATGTGGACTGAAAGAAGGTACTCTGAGTCTGAATCTCAACCATAGTAGATTAAACCTCATTGACCATAGGCCGTGTTTTGAACTTATTGCAGGATCAGTCCATGCTGACAAACCATTATTTGATAAGATAAATTTGTAAAATATATATCCTCACGCCTTCCCACAAGGGTCCCCGAAGGGGTAGGCAGAGGTGTATAGGTAATACCCACACACCCACTTTCCGCCAGAGCTATATTAGGTGCCAACGTGACCGATGGCGAGTCCATCGCCGTTTCTCCAGTACGACTATACATACGCCTTAGAATTTCTTCTCAGACGTATGCAGGTTTCCTCTCGATGTTTTCCTTCACCGTTAAGCTCGTGGTGTAACTAATCACTGTACTTAAGTTCAGAAAAACTTATTGGTACAGTCGGGATTCGAACTTGCGACCTTTGCGTCGCAGGCAACTGCTCGAACCACCCGGCCACCACGGCTTTTGGCAATTTGGCTGTAAGAATACCTTATAATTTATCTAAATAAACTTGTTTATTTTCTGAATTGAAGTTCAGTGATCACACCATGCTTTACAGTGAAGGAAAGCATCGAGAGGAAACCTTCATACGTTTGAGATTAAATTAAAAGATGTATGTATAGTTGTGCATGGGAAATGGTGACGGACTCGCGATATGTACAAAGACGTTGTAAACATGTTGTATGAGACGTTGAAAAGTATGTTGTAACTCCTCCTCTGCCACACTTCGGGAAGTATAGCCCCTGTAGTTTTTGATCAACCCAAAATTAGAAGTTGATTGTTTTCAATACAGTTATGGATATGTCCAAAAGGTTTAACCTTGATGTTCTTTTTAGGTTACCTTGGCCTCTAATACCTATTATGTTACAACCAAAATGTAATAAACGATAAGCGCACACTCTGTGGGAGATTAGAAGCCATATCCTGGTTTTATGACGAAAGGAAACCCATAAACCACTGAGGACACTTTGCATCCGCCGTGCTGATCCATAAAATGATAAATTTCGTATCCATATTATTCGTAACATAAAATGCGTGAGAGCCGTGAGGACCGAGTGGCTTAAGAAATCATATGCAAACTCAAGGTTGTAACCTTGAAACCCGGCGTTTCCTACCAATGAATTTTTTTTTTTTTAGTTTCTTATCACGCCGAGTCAATTAAACTAACTCGTGATAGGCAGAAATAGTACCAGTGCCAGTTCGCATCGAAAGCCTGTCATATAAGGTGTGTGGTGGCCGAGTTTCACGTTGTCGAGTCGCGTTGGCACCTAAAATATATTTCTGGCGGAAAGTTGGTGTGTAGGTACTACCTGTCGACAAAGGGGTAGGGACTGGTGTGTAGAGGTAGGCGTGAAGATATTATCACATATAAGGTTAAATACAAATAAACATACCTTGAACTTCTTTGACTTCGTACAGAATGAGAAGTGGAATAGAGAAAATGATACTAAAGAGCCACGCCGATACGATCAGACCTCTCGCTCGGTTCCCTGAAAAAAATAAACATTCTTTATTCGAATCCTTTGAAGTCTGGACATAAAAATAGAATTCTCAATTGATATGTCATGCAAATAAACAAACGAGTAATGCGTTGTTTGAAAACATTCATTGTTTCAAGAAAATTGCCGAGCAATACAAATTTCTTAATACGAGATTTTTTTGCCAAATACCAATTCGAGGTAGTCAGTTGAATTTAACTCTTATCTCATGAGTATAAAGGTTGAAATTAAAATAATTCTTTTTTAAAAATGATTATTCGAACAACTCGTGCAATAAATAAAATATATTATCATTCGCAAGAGTGAACGCTTAAGTCGTGTCACAACCTCCGTACTTGAGCTTGAGAAAATTATTTTTTAAACACATCAAAAAGATCGTAACTGACACACATGGCATCACGACGATTCCGCCTTTATAATGCACTATCTGCTAGTTTACTGAAGCTTATAAAACTATGCAGACACATCAGCGGGCAGCAGAAAGGTAGTAGGTAGCTACCTATTTAAGCATATCGTAATAATATATAATAATATATCCTCACGCCTTCCCACAAGGGTCCCCGAAGGGGTAGGCAGAGGTGTATAGGTAATACCCACACACCCACTTTCCGCCAGAGGTATATTAGGTGCCAACGTGACAGAAGGCGAGTCCATCGCCGTTACTCGAGCACGACTATACATAAGCCTTTGAATTTCTTCTCAGACGTATGCAGGTTTCCTCTCGATGTTTTCCTTCACCGTAACGCTCGTGGTGTGACTAATCACTGTACTTAAGTTCAGAAAAACTCATTGGTACAGTCGGGATTCGAACTTGCGACCTTTGCGTCGCAGGCAACTGCTCGAACCACTCGGCCACCACGGCTCAAGCATATCGTAATTATATATTTTGAGGACAGTCTCCACTGAACCCTATTTCTATGCCTGCCTATGCACATTAGGTACAAGTTTGAGCACTGACGCTGCACATAACGTTTCTTTTAACAATCTAAGTAAATTTAATAATCTCACCACGAACATCAAGCTCAAGGAAATTTGCATTCGCTTGAAAAAATTCAAGACGTAAGTATAGTCGTGCTTCAGATACGGCGAAAGACTCGCCATTTGTTATGTTTACACCTAAATATTCCTCTGGCGCAAAGAGGGTGTTGTTCCACCTCTGCCTTTCCCATTACAGGACCCTTATGGCATGGCGTGACGTTAATTTATTAAATACTACAGACATATCGTTCGTAATCATTTATGTAAATTAACATCGTCAAAAGTATACATATTATAAGCATAATATTTGAAATAAGTAGACGTAATTGCGCAATTCATAAATTTTCTCAATCAAACCGCCTTGGAAATGTTATTTGGCTTTTTAATTGAGCTATTAGAAATACAATGAGCCCATTAGAACAATACTGAATGAAAATTCGATTTTATAGTCTTGGTAGTTTTAATTGTCTTCGATTTTATTGCTTGTAAAATTTATTATCATTATTTCGTCTCTAATGACGGGTACATTGTTTTAAAGTAACGATGAGAACGATTTATATTTTAATCGCCTTAAAACATAAGCATATTTAAATAAACGAATGCTGCAAATATCTTAACCAAAGAAGGTAATAACGATAGCGACAGGATAACGGTCTTACCATAAAGCATGCGAATTGAACAATGTTTGACAAATTACGATAGCGGCGAACGTCGTGCACGTTTTCGTGTCGTATCGTTGCGATCTATCGTGACTTAGTTGTAGTTAAATGATTCGTTCAATGACTTAAACAGGGTTGATTCAGCTTGCGGTTCACTTACCCGTAGTGGCTTAGATTCTTTTTATTTATTTATTTATTTATTTATACGCTTTATTGTACACTATATTTAATTTAGATAGTACATCATTGGCAAAAAGTACAATTGGCGGTCTTATCGCACTCGGCGATCTCTTCCAGACAACCATTGGATGGAATACATTAATATTTAGATAATTAATTTGGTAGTTGGAGGTGTACGGCATCTTATTAAAAGAAATTAAATAGTGTTTTAGTTTTAATGTTTCGTCATGGGAAGTCACAAAGAAATTTGTACCGGTACCTTTATGTCACTTACAATTTTCTCGAAAATTTCTCTCTATGCCTTGAATTTGGACGGTTCTTAGTGCTATCGACATGATTGTAAATATTATGGTTAACGAAAACTTGCTTATTATTAACTCTAATAATTATTATTCATTATCAAAAGTTCAATAAGTGTATATAAAGATTCTTGTCGATTCTTGTAGTCGGGGTCATCGGAGGCATCGAGGTTTGCAATCTTTAATGTTAATGCGACTACTTGAACAATTCAGCCGCCGTGCCATCTAATTATACTTACATTAGAGCAGGTATAAACATATATATATACATATATATATATATATACCTGTGTACCCCGAAGAGGTAGACAGAGGTGTGTAATACCCACATGCCCAGTTATACAAACATAAATCTTTACAAGAAGAAGGCCGCCGTGGTGGCCCTGTGGTTCGAGTTGTTGCCTGCGACACAAACATCGCAAGTTTGAATCCCGACTGTACCAATGAGTTTTTCTGAACTTAAGTACAGTGATGAGTCATACCACGAGCTTTACGGTGAAGGAAAACCTGGCCTGACCTGTTGACGCCCAAAATGTATCTCTGGCGGAAAGTGGTTGTGTGGGTACTACAAATTACTTTATTAATAATAATAATATAATATACGCCTTCCAACAAGGGTCCCCGAAAGGGTAGGCAGAGGTGTATAGGTAATACCCACACACCCACTTTCCGCCAGAGGTATATTAGGTGCCAACGTGACAGATGGCGAGTCCATCGCCGTTTTTTACTTTATTAATATTTGAATAATATGTGAATTGTTGGTATACTTCATGAAATAAACAAAGATACAAACTTTTTTATTATCTAGAAGCCTATTGTGTACAAAAGCAATTTATCATGTCGGTCACTTCACAAGTTTTAATATCTAGTCGCGGGCAACTGAAAGGCCTTGAAAGTATCACCGCGAGTCAGAACAGTGAAGAAAATTATAAAACTTCTGGAGAGAGATTCCGTTTAATACTACGGGCCTGAAAAGTATTTGAGTTGGTTTATAAGAGTTATCTCTTATATTTTATGTTATATATAACTTGTTCTCAAAATTAAAGACCCTTCACAAGGGTCCCACACACCCACTTTCCGCCAGAGATATATTTTAGGTGCTAACGTGACAGACGGCGAGTCCGTCTCCGTTACTCAAGCACGACATTATATAGGCCTTTTAATTTCTTCTTAAAGCTCGTGGTGTGACTAATCAGTACTTGAGTTCAGAAAAATTCATTTGTACAATCGGGATTCGAACTTGCAAATCGAACGTGTTGCAGGTAACTACTCGAACCACTCGGTCACCACGGCTCTAAAGTTTTATATTGTTTAAATCAAGCCGTACGTACATATTTGGATGCGGCTCTTACTAATTATGGCCGCCGGCGAGATAGTAGTGGCTTTGTTAAAAAGTCCTACCTTTCACCCTAGCGGTCACGGGTTCGATGACCGCAACAAACATTCGTTTTAACATTGTTGTTTTGTAGTTTATTCTTTATATATTTATAAGATTTATATGTTTACTATAAATCATTTACTTCTTAATCTAATAATACGTATCTTCTTCAGAAGCAAATGTTTGTAATATGAAAAACGTAATCCTAATAGTTCCACTGCATAAGTAAATTTTATATAGGTATATTTAATAATATATATATACATACATATACATATAATCTTAATATATATAAATAACGTGTTTGTCCGCGATAGACGTCTAAACTACTTAACCGATTTCAATCAAATTTTCACACCGTGTGCAGTTTGATCCAACTTAAAAGATAGGATAGCTTACATCACAGTTGGACCCGATAGGTGGCGCTGCGATTGTGTTTCAGGAAGTTTTACTTTTACCCGGGCGAAGCTAGACGGGACATATAATTATATAATAAAATAAACTTTCACTTTCTAAATTGTTAATACAAGAGATACTCACAGCTTCCAGAGAAGTTCATAGGATTGGTGATTGCGTCGCACCGGTCTATGCTGAGAGCAACCAGCACATACGTAGACGCATACATCACGACTGCCTGAAAATTGAGCACGAACGTTTTACACTGATTAAAATATCCAACGTACCTGTTAAGATACGTATTAGACTAGTCTAGTCACAATCTGCCGGAGTAACGTCCTCACATTTGAGTGAAATATTTTTATAATAATTCTAAAATTCTAAAGCCGTGGTGGCCGAGTGGTTCGAGTAGTTGCCTGCCACGCAAAGATCGCAAGTTCGAATCCCGACTGTACCAATGAGTTTTTTTTAACTTAAGTACAGTGATTAGTCACACGAGCTTCACGGTGAAGGAAAACATCGGGAGGATACCTAAATACGTCTCGAACCACTCGGCCACCACGGCTCTTTATAAGGAAAATAAGGAGTACATATACAAATTTGCATCGTTATCAACCTTTACCATACTTTATCATCGACTGATACATCCTACCGCGAATAATGAATCACCAATTTAGTGAGAAATTAATTTTGTAATAAATATGTTGCAGACCTTGGTGAGTTAAGATAAGAGGACATTTTGGTTTTGTAACGCGATTTGTGTGGCATGGTAACACACATACATTACCATACGATCATTTAAATGTGGTAGTTGCATTTATGCAATAATATCTTTTTAATGACGTCTTTGTGTAATACCTTTAATTTAGTTTCATCATGCCAAAATTGTTCGTTTAAGTATACAATGTATGGTATGATGTAGTATAATGTAAAAAAATAAAAGTTAATATACAAACGTATTAATTAGGAAGTGAGCGAAATCAGGCTAATAACATATTATGTCCTTCGTAAATACATTAAGTGTATGTGAAATCTGTCGAACTTCCAGAATTCATTATATTTGCGGTCAGAGAAATGGATATAACATTGAGCATGTATGATTGAACATCCATTATAAGACTCATTAAATACTACTCAGCGCATACTACACAAAAATTAAATTACACCAATTCAAGTAAAATCCAGCGAACAATTTCATCGAAATGTGATGAAAAATACCGGAAATATGCGGTTAAAGTTAATAAAAATCAAATGTTTGCGAGTCGGCTTAAAATAAGGTTCGCTTTCGCATAAGTCTTCTCACCCAATTACGCATTGCGCCGAATATTTTTCTTCATCAGGCGTTTCCAATTTGAATGGATTTCCGGAAGATTTTCAGTTTTGGAAGTTGTTGCCGACGTGGAAAATGTTAATAATCGGGGCCTTACCATGTCGTGATTTTTCAATTTATTCGGGAGTGCGAGAGGGACAGATATGTCGACGTTATTTAAGTAAAAACTCGTGGTGGGCGTGTAGTTCGAATGCTCCTCCACACAACCGCCTGCTACACAAAGATCGCAAGTTCGAATCACAAATCAATGTGTTTTTCTGAACTTAAGTACAGTGATTAGACACCACGAGCTTTAGCGTGAAGGAAAACGTCGAGAGGAAACCAGCATACGTTGGAAAAGGCGTGCTTGAGTAACGGCGATGGACTCGCCATCTGTTACATTGGCACCTAAAATATAATTCTGGCGAAAAGTGAGTGTATGGGTATTACCTATACTTCTGCCTACCCCTACAGGGACCCTTGTGGATGGCGTGAGGATATAT